>JAOTQE010078936.1:0-15927 GCA_025631205.1 Nesometra sesokonis
GCAACCACGCCCACCCGAATCTACGTTGACATGAAAGTGGGCCCCCCCCCCCTTTCGATGGATCCTGGATCCGCCCCTGTTGATATAACATCTAGACTGGTGGAAGTAGAAAATAAAGTAAAATTGGTGATCTACAAAGGATGGTCTTTTCTGTGAGTCGACTATAAAATGTTGTATTGATTTAAATCTATCAATGTCACACAAAACAAACAATTCAACAAGTAATTTTGAAACATTTAATAAAAAACAATTTTTTATTACAGTATAATTATTTACTACCCTTATCTTCATTCAATATTATACCTTCAAAACAATTCAAATAAAACCATAGGCACTTGTCTCGATAAGAATATGTGCTTCAACTGCCATGTCAATTTAGGGAACATAAATACTGTAACACTTTTATGACTTACTGTATCCTCAAGAATATTTAACCTCTTGAATAATAGACTTCTAAATGTGAAATCCCTCCTTATTGGGAAAGAAACTTTTAAATTTTACTTCACTACACTAAACCTATGATATGCCAAGTAATTCATCAATTATACATCTTGTATTTGGTCTCAATTTACTTAAACCCCCGACCCTCCTCAATTTCTATTGGCATCCATCAATTGACGTCAGTTTTGTAGGTGTGCCAATGTACAATGGGTGAAGTAACCTGCGATGGACTAGCATCCTATCCAGAGGGAATATGATACTCTCATCAATTTCACTCTAATGAATCTGGGAAAAAGCTCAACCTTATGAGCTGTAAGGCTCAGAAGAGGATTATTATCAAGAATTCAGGCTGCTGCACAAGTAAGCCAAAGGCGCATGCCAACAGATTTTCCTGCTGCCACTGTAACCTAATAGTTTACGTGTTGGTGAAACTTTGTGCGCCAAATGTGCAGCGTAATGCCTAGCGTACATCGACCTTACGACTAGCTGCAACTAACGGCGCACGGCATATTCGCAACTGGGAGAAACTGGCTGGATATAGGAGCATATGATCAGTTGCCAAATTAGACCTATGAATGCGCTCTTACGGCTGACGGGAACTGAAAAAAAAACGCCATATCCTGCGAGTTACCCATGTTCTACTCACTGGAAACTAGTTGTATCCAGTTTCTCTGAGATCTGCTGATGTATGCATATTTGCAACTAGTTGACTTCAGTCGCAATGGTTCAATGAGTCACATGGTATGCATGAGACTTCACCTGACCCACTTAAACCCTGGAAAGACGGCAAATGAAATGCAATGGTCAGCAGAGGCAGCTGGAGAATGCATGGTCGAAATGTGGAGTGAGAGGGTCTGCCTCTGATACAACTTGCAAAGGCTTATTCAAATAGGCAGGCAAAATTGACTGCCATCCAAGAGTTTGTTTAGAAAAACCACATCTACTTGTGCCATTGGCTTACATGTGCCGGGGTCATAAGCTTTACCCTTAAGTCGTTTATATGACACGTCCACATTACTTAATGTTTGCACGCGTAAATTTACAACATTACGTCTATGCACAGGCACTAAAATATGAATGTGTGTGAACACATAGCAACGTAGACCTGGTGCCATAGAGACAGCTTACGACCACCGCACATGTAAGCCAGCAACACGAGTATCTGTTAAATATTAAACATGTTAACACCCTTGCACTGTGTCATTGTCACACAAAATTCTGCTACACACGTAAACTATTAGCTTATGCTGGCGGCACAAGTGACTGCTGGCGTTTGCTGTTGGGTTACATGTGTGGCGGTCTTTATACAACAGTCTAAGTTTTAATTAGCACTAGACTATGGAGGAATAGAGTGCCCACTTTGTCACATCAAAGGACAATTATGTTACTCTTATAACTTTTGTATATTGTAATTTATACATTACTCTCAACCAAAGCTTTACAACTATGGAAAACTAAAATACACAAAACATAAAATTAAATTTGATTATTAATTACAAAATATTACTAGCATAAATCATATTGATATAAATTACTGTTTGATACTATATTTCAGTAAAACATTCAAAACTTAAAAATTAATGTTACCTGTTTTTCTTACTTCCTGTAACCTTTTAAGCTTCAATTATAAGAAGCTCTAGAAATACTTAAATTATTGGGTAATTCATTTATTTCCAAAGGTGGGAAGAACATTCAATGATGGAACTATGTTTTAAAACAATATTATATTTAAATGAAAAATACATAAAACTATCCCACAATGTGAATAAAAAACAATAAAATTACAATATGGAAAATGGGGCCCCACTTAAAAAAAAACCACACTGACCTAAATTCTCAAATATTTTGTGCTCGGGCAACAATATTTTTTTCAATAGCAAATTATAAAGCTTTCAAAGCAAAATCGGTATTAGACAAAATTGAGGTTATCAAGCTTAGGAGAAATTGTATACAAATAATCAAATACCTTGTAAATTATTCAATACTGGATACTCAATTTTTATTAGATGTCATTAAACTTTGATAAAAATTATGTAGTATTAGTAAACAGTTCCTTTAATTAAACAACAGAGTATAATAATAACAGTAACAAACACACATTAATGTAAATCACTTTAGAAAATTAACATTTGTAACAATACTGTATGCATAACATATCTTAAAAAGTACACGAAGTATAAATTTAATTTTATATATTTCTTATAATCTGTTGGAAGATAAAGTTTGTATCATTGACATCAATACTCAAGTTATTGCACACACAGTAAATTTTAAAATAGATCAAAAAACATTCCTATATTAATTTGTAATTTATATTATTGTCCATAAAACCTGCCGTTTTCCTGTCGGCGTTTATTCCAAGAACGCCAATCTGAAACACAATATTGAACCATAATAAAAAGAAAATTAACAATAAAATTAACTTCATGCTGGGCCACCAAATTTTCACTCTTTGATGTGATGTGCACAATGAAATTTGTATAATTTCACCATAAAATAAAGTTGAAGAACTTTCCAACTACAATTTTTACATATTAGCTATGTTATTTTTTAAATCAAGTTATAACTCCCGAAAATATAAGAACAAACTATATGTGTGATTTATTATTAGGCCCAGAACCTGTAAATTTTTGCGACAGGCAACAGTGCTTGCAAAGCACCCTATGATCGTTAAAAAAAAAATCATTAAAGTTAAACTCATTCCAACTTTAACAATCAATTGGTAAATTTTTTGAAATCAGGAATAATGTTGAGTCAATTATTGTGCAAATCATCATTTTTGGATTTACAATAAAAAATGCCATTTTAAACCACCATTTTGGGGATTTACCATCAACAGAAAAACAGCCTTAAAAATTAATTTTTCATTCTATATTTATTTAAACATGTTCTTCTGTGAATGCAATAATACAAGTACAACTAAACTGGATCATGCTTTGATCATCAAAGGTTACCTGATAGAGTATATGCGAGGTCACACCACAATATGAGTTTCATGGTAGGAAAATCCATAATCAAGTTATTGGTACCTTCTAATTGAACATAATTAAAGCTGCAGTTTAAATTACATTCGTAAGTAGATCCAAAGATTTGACCATTTGAAGTTTAAATATATGCAAAACACAGTTCTGAGAAAATTGCCCATAAAGCAATCTAAGTAAACAACTAAAAGACTACTGTATGTATCTCAGAAATTCTGCATGAAGGACAGTTCCCTGCATATTATATGATATGCAACTACCAAGTCCTCACTGATCTCACCTAAGATGCGACTCATTTTGTGGTTAGACCTCACAAATTTCTGAAGCTTATATTAATCTTCAGTAATATTTCAAACATAGCTCACTCAAAATTCTGGTGGGTCACTAGGAGTAAGGACAAGCGCAAGTCTTACTTTCTTTTTTAAGGCCCTTGCATGAGATTATTTCAAGACAATTTCTACATCGTCAATGTACGTAGATTGAGCTATGCTTTATACATGAATGACTTACTACTCCGCTAAGGTTCATGAATGCAGCAAGTGTGGACTTGTACTCTTATCTGTCCATGACAGGAGATGTGTGTAGACCTACGTCACGGTAATCCATGCTCATCTCGAAAGATGTAATAATAATAATAATTCGATTTTTATATACCACCTTACACAATGAAGTCTCAAGACGCTGTGGACCAAATGTTACATACCCATATGACTTTCTACGCCCCTAAGGGTTCCGTCGTGTCCTCCTGCTTCCCGAAAAACGAGTGCTACATTCTTCTGTCCACAGTATGAACCAGTACACTGGGGTAACCCCCTACTAATCTCGAAAGATGCACTGGGTTCTTTATAGTGCACATGAGCCGTCTGTGTACACTGGGCCTACGGTTTACAGTCCTTATCCGAGAAGAATTGTTCCACCACCAGAACAAATGGTGCGAGCGGGCCTCGAACCCATGCTGTTGTTATTGCTTTGCCTCATGGTTCCCCTGCCTACATGTACAGAATTTGTTTTAGTTCACATTACCAGTTTGTGTACACTATTCTTATTGTAATGTGCAAGTAGGACTCAAACCTGTCCTACTGTTTATAACACTAAAGAACATCCTCTGTCTGCTGGAATTGCATAAAGCCCTTCTACTATGACAAGAAGGCCAAAGGCTTCTTTTCAATTTCTGCATGATTAAGGGTGGGATTCTTTTTGAGATTAGGGCCACTGGGTTATCATGAAGGCTTTACAGTAGTCGCTAAGTCAGCACAACTACAGCATTAGAAACCTGAACAGTAAATGCGAAACAAAACGCATACTTTAAAATGGTACCTATTAGCATTCCCCAACTTTACAGAATGCGATAATGGATCAATTCTTGTATGTTGGAATTGAACAGTTAAATATCTCTCACAGCTGATTCAGCATTTTAAGACGATCATCAATTATTTGTAAGTAGAACTCTGAATACTGTGAAACCAGAAAATTGTGTGTGCATGAATGTTTTGTGAATTTCGCAAGACCCAAATACACGACATGAACACTTTTGAAGAAAATTTGAGCTTGCACACTCCAAGTAGAGTACATTGAATGCAGAGTAAATTCATACGGAGATAAGACGCCTTTTCATCATTAACTAAATCATCTCAATTCTATTGTGATATTAAGTTGATGATGATAAATAAATCATGTCGTATCGTAATATACTACAGAAACAATCTTTTTTACTGTTATTGAAAGATATTTGTTGTCCAAATTATGGTGGAATTTTGACAAAATGGCCTTATCTTTATTCTGTAAATTAAACATCATTTGTTTTGTTTAATTTAAAAATTTGTGAAAGGTTATTGTTGTGAAAATAACTGACATACGCAATTCCTCCTAATAGACTTATGTGTGAAACTTTCTGGTTTTATACCGTAGTCCAGAATATCAATTTTCTTTGACAAAACAATTTGATATGCCTATATTTGGTCATGATGACATCACATCAAGACCATACATGGATATATCATTACCATATATGGGTACATCAAGTTTTTTTGTCAAATAAAATTTAATCTAAATCCAGACTATCAAAAGAAAAACACTTTAATGTACCCATATATGGTCATGATGGGATGTCATCGTAAACAAATAGGCATATAAAATGTTTTTGTCAAAGAAAATAAATTTGATAGTCTGTGGACTCCCTTTTTAAAAAATAACACCCTCTGACTAGGTAGGTCTATCATGCTAAATTACTAGGGAGATCTACCTAGCACCACAGAAAACTACCTAAGATAGTATATAATTACTCTATCTGTTGATGTTATTAATGCCTTAAGGTTTATTCTAAACAATGTCTGTATTTTCTATGTACTTGTAGAGCATTGCTGACCATATCCTTGGTAGTATCCCTTGACATGGTAGTTTTTATTGGGTTAACCCTATTAACCACCTATATCTACCTTGTCACTACCATTATCTACCATGTTAACAGACTAATCAAAGTTTCAGAACTTCCCTAATCTAGGATACAGATTTAGAACACTGGAATTCTATTGCCAAAGTTTTCCTTATAACGATCTGACGAATCTAAACATAAAATAAAAATAGTACCAATGCTGTCATGGATATAAAACACTTGTACATAACATGGGTGTTTCATGGGTTTTATTTTGTTTATACAGGTTGACAGTCAAGTTCTTTTAATTACACAGATATGTAAGAAGTTGTCAGGGTGACTTAAGTGTTCGCTGAGCCACTGGACTGGTGTGTCAAATGGCGGTTCCGTCCCTTGTATTAATACCTTCACAGCTTCTACAGATTCTAAAAAGATAAAGAAAATTCAGTAAATGTGTATGGTGGGATTTGAAACAAGTTAAAATATTAAAATGGATCCACTAATCAACTCCAAATATTACAAAAGTATACATACACCAAAAAATGAAATTCATGAAATTGTGTAAGGATTTCAACATGGATTTTGACACTAAGCCCAGCGCACACCTGAGGAATTTTGGTCATCAAGGTGCCTTTTATGGCACTTTGCAGGGGTGGATCTAGGGTCCGACTAAAGTGGTGTGCACTTTTCCAGGTCTGGGTGGGCGTGCTTGCTCGCTCAGTTTTGACGAGCAAAAAAAAAAAAAAATAAAAGGTTATTTCCCCATTTTGCATGTTCTAGTACCCTAATTGTCTTAAATCTATTTATGCTTTTGGGGTAAATTTTCAACCTGGCGCTCCTAATATAAGGGGGAGCACAACGACGTTTTGGGAGGAAGCGCCGGCTGTGCCCAACAAATTTGCACCTGCTTTGATCAGTATAACCTTTTGGCTACACACTGTGAGCAAAATGCTTTTACAAACATGGTACATTTTTTGCGCATATGCATGCAACATGTGTGCATTCCAAGTTCAAGGTCCCTGGTTCAAACTTGATTTTTGATAGCTTGACATACTTTTCATCCTATAAGTGACAAGAAACCTCACTGCTGGGTGTCACACAAAATTTAAAAAAAAATGATAGAATCATGCTCTCTTGAAATTAATTGTTGAGGGAATTTGTAATAATACTCTTAATGTAAGTTTACTAACAAACTATATTACAAAAAAACAAACATTTATAATTACCTCGATTAGGAAACTTGTCTGGTAAAAATTCTTTTAATAGATGACCTAAAGTAAGAGGTTCCCCTTCCTCTGAATAGGGTTTAAATAGTCGTTGTAAATACATCTTGTCTGGCTGAAAAAGAATTAAAAAAATTATCATTTAGACTAAAAATAATACTTTTGCCCACTTGTTCAAGTCTAGTTTTACTATTTTGTAGCCTTAATTTACAAAATCGCCTTATATTTGTATATCACCAACTCATGAAGAGCACCACATTAATATGAAACACCTCTGATTTTACCCTGAAAAAAATCTTTTTTATTTTTTAGGAAATCTGCATAAAGGAAACTTTATTAAATTCATAAAAACTGACATAAAAAGTATATTGTAATGAAATAAGTGCTGTATTATAGTGTTCAAATATATTTAAAACATAATTTCTAAACAAATTGATTTTAGAACTATTTTGATTATTAAGGTAATTTGATCTCATTGACGATGCAACTCTCTTGTAGTGAGATCTCACATTTTTGTTGCAGATATGATCAAACTCATAAGAGAAACACTGGTAAGTCTCAGGGTTTGATTTAAAAAAATAGCTACAGTGCCCATCTACAATGGCTACAAAACAGCATTTCCTACATTGTAATATAATATGCTGGTGGCAGAAAGTTTGTCGAGATGGATCAGTGGCGTATCTGGGGGGGGGGGGGTGAGGTGCTTGAGCACCCACTTTGGAGGCAAAAAACACTAAAATTATGATTGATGTTTGAAAATTGTGGCCTCGAGCACACCCCTTCAGTGAAAATGAACACCCTCCTTCAGAAGAGAAGGCCTAAACTGTAATGAAAAACACCCCAAAATTATAAATTGGGGCAAAAACAGGGGTAAAAGCTTTTTTTTTTGCTTGCCGGAACCCAGCCCAGTTCGAGCACCCCCTTCACCAAATTCTGGATACGTCTCTGTGGAAGCCGCACTCTATATAATTTTTTTTATTGTATAGTATGGGATCGGTGAGTATGGTATCTGTTATTGGTCTAGAATATGAATTTGCCACCAATGTAACCAATATTTCATTTTAAATAACTTTTTGTACTATAAGGAACATATAACATGTTCTGAGATAAAATTGGTGAAACTAGATGTGTAAACACATAGTCCAAAACAACATCTAAATGTGTGCTAAGCTTAATTGGAAAACCCTGAAGTGGATTATGAGCCTTTGAGAACACAATTTTATGAGGCTGTAAGTTTTAGGTTTAGTTTGAGATGACTTAATTTAAGTTTATTAGTTTACATACTGTAAGGGACCAGAAGTGGTATGTAAATCCGGAGTTTGTAAAATTGAGTTATGGTCTTTTATAAGTTTGTTCATTATTTTAAATTTCCTCAATTATTTATTACTACCCATTGTTTAGGCCTAGAGAATTTTAAGTATACAAAAATCTATAAATATTGGTTAATTTGAACACATTTGTAATACCATGTACAGTTAAAATTTTAGCATTTTTAGTTAAATTTAGGGGTATGTAAAATTGAGAGTTCATAAAATTGATGTATCTAAAATCGAGGTTCCACTGTACTATTTATTGACTGAGATGTCAACTTACCTCATATATTTTGAATGGTACATATCTAAAAGGTTCCTCATTGTGATGTTCCATTAGTTTTCTATTTGTTGTCCAAAATTGGTCAAATTTGTCTGGAAAAAAACATAATGGATTAATTATTACATATTTTGAAATAATTTCACTTGGATCTGAAGAATAATAATTAAAATGTAATTTATTTTGTATTTATCCAGAAATAAATAATAAAGCATGTTTTGTAAATGTTCCATGCACTTTCTCAGGTAAAATTGTAATTTTCAGTCAGGTCTGATGTCACCTCAGTGATGGTGTTTTTAATCGTTAATTTTGAAAAATGGTGATTGCGACAACGATCAACAGGAAAAGTGTTCGCTTTGGACATTAATCCTGAGATCATATTAAGTTATCCACTTGGATCATTAAAGTTAAACCAAGTTCAACTTTCATGATTTTGTGGGGTACTAGCGAGGCAACACTTCCCATGCCCATGACAAGAGTTTACAGGTTTTGGGCCTAGAGATAAATTACACATTTTTAATATTTTAGCCACAGCTCGTACAATATATTTCGGTATCCCCTCCAAAGGGAATTAATTACATTACATTACATTATCAATTTAATATAGCAGCTTTCTATACAACATTTTGGTGGCACTTAATAGCTATAATAGATTCAAAAACTAAAAATTACAATTGATAACAATTCTTAAATATGTTTTAAGGTTCGATTTAAGTGACTGAAAGTCAATGTGTTCCCTGATATGATTTGGAAGATCATTCCACCAAAATGAGCCAACCTAGATGAATGACCTTGCTGCAAATGCTTTCAATTTTATAAATGGAACCAGTTTTTTATATTCTCCTTCAGAGCGTAATCCATCCGGAGCTATTGTAAGCAAATCATGTAGGTAACTTGGGCCACCACCTCTCAACGCGTTAAACACAAGCACAGAACTTTGTATTTTTATTGTATATTATATAAATATTCAATAAAGCAATGTACAATACAACAGCATTTCATATTTTGTATATTTTAATTGCTTTGTTAGAATCACAGTTTATTACCATTTTGTAGGCCACTCCATAGCTGTTTATGATCTCTTCTCTGCATATTGTTAATTACTATACCCCTATGTTTAAGAACATCTGCCTCTTTAACACATGACATGTAATGTGCTTCTATCACTTCTTTGTCTCGACAGTGAAGTATCTCTTGCTCTGGGTAGTCCTACAATAATGAAAACCAATAAAGTATTACTTTTATTTATTGAAATTTGACATAATTATAAATGTCTACACAAAAGCCTATACCACCAACATAACCTCATTAGGAATAGGAAACTTTTGTAAATGTTCAGGCCAAAGGAGACATAAGCCACAATAAGTAACAATTCGGTCTAGGCAGAAACAAACAAAAAAATTGTTTCAATTTTTATTTTAATTCAAAATATACAGTTTAAACAAAACAATTATCTGATAGGCCTATATGATAAAAAATATTTAAACAATGAAATTTAAAATGACCCTTTTTAGTCAGTGTACAGTAAGAACCAATTTTCAAATGGAGTTTTCTCGAAACTTCTAAATGTTCAAACTTGTCTGTTCATAACTTCGCAAGGTAACATCGTATGAAACTGATTTTTTATTTCATGTGAAAGAATGTGTAGTTTCATTATTTATATAACTCAGTTTTTAATTTTTCAACTTATAACTCATTTGCTTGGATCTGCCACACTTGGGCAACATAATACTGTATTATATATGGAAAATTAAAACATAAGAACTACATTAAACTTGTTATCATTAAAAATTGTTAAAATGTACCTATCTGTGTAATTTAAGATCGGAGTGCAGTCGCAAATTTGTTAAAACTAAATAATTAATCTACACTTATATTATTCATTCTTCGGTATCCTTATTTCAAAACAAATAGAATACAGTCTATTATACCTATTGCAGCCAAAGATGCTGAATTGCAGATACAATTTTGATTATAGGAATAAAACATACAATTATCCAAAATATCAATACAGTAATGCAAGGATGTACCATGAGCTGAAGAAAAAATTATTGAGATTCAAATATTCTGGTAAAATACGGTAGTGGACTATATTTAAATCGATTAGATTTGCAGCTGAAGTGTTTAAATTTATTGGGTTTCCTTAGATTCATTGTTGACGTGTTATGAGACATTTATTATTAGGAATATCCTGCCATACATGGGGAAAATTATTAAACAGTGAATATTTAAAAGAACTGGTTCTGGCAAATTTGTGTTTAAGAATATTTATTTAGACAAAGCAGGTAAGTAATACATTCAGTTCAGTTTTGGTAGTTATCATGGGCGTCGATTTGTGGGGGAGAGGGGAACACGTTCCCCCCCCCCTTTTCAATGATGGGGGACATGATATCAATTGTTCCCCCCACTTTTTGTTTTGGTGAATGTATGAAAAAAAAAATGTAAAAGTTGAAAAAAGCGGTAACCCTTTGATGTATTTTTCAATAAAATTATTGTATAATTAACCCCAAAAATAGACACACAAATGGAGGAAAAACTTTTTTTTTTGCTCGTCGAAATCAAATCGGGAACCACGCCCACCCGGCGGACCCTACACGTTGGCGCCACCACTTCAACTTTCTACCCCCACTTTTCAATTCAAATCTATGCTGTTGGTAGTTATATGTGAACAAGAGGGTACAAACATGTTCCATATCAACAGTAGAATAAAAAGTAATTATATACAACCATGTACACACTATAATATATAAAATATAAATTGACTTTTAAAATTAAACTAAAGTATGTGCATGTCATATGTTTCAACCATTGACAATTATGTACTTACCCTGGCTTAATTTGAAAAATCTATTTACGGTATTATTATATTACTAGAAAAGTCATTTTACACTGCTTACTCTGTAAAAGCATAGCCTCCCCATGGTATAAATTATGATCGGGTTCATACACTAAAAATTAATTTCAATACTAAAGCCATTTTTAATAAAAAATCAAATCTTTTTATTTTGTTTTAAATTCTACTACTTGCCCAGTAAAATATGAATATTGTAAGGGTTTTATTTTTTAAAACAAAAACTTTTATATATCATTACTACAAATAATACTGTATGTACTGAAGTTATTTAATCAAATAGACCTACAAACCTAAGTGAAAAAATGGCCAGATCTTCGTCACACCATAGCTTTTTAAAAAATGCCATGGTGGAAACATTGTACAAAATAATAATCAGAGTGGCCCAAAATCAACAGTATTCTTCTTGCAGTCTTAAAAATTTGAAATCAATTGGAACACGGAGGTCACTAATAAAACCTCCTTGATTGGAGAATTTTAGTTATCACAGAAGCAAACTTTTAACATTGGTAGCATCAACAGTGATATAAGCAGCAGCAATATCAAATATATGGTTAAAAGCCTCCCAATATCTTTGCTCTTGGGAAGGTTAATTAGTTGATATTAAATTTATACCTTAAAATGAACAGTTAATCTCCATGGTAATGTTCCGCTTGATGATAACAAATCATATAACACCCCAACTGGATAATGCCTGAAATAATGTAGAAATTCAGAAAAAATTATACTCAGTTAATAAGCATAAATTCATATATTTAACTAGAATAATTATAATCATTAAAAAATATTGTAACCAAAACTTTCTATCATGACAGTAGAAGTGTAAAATAATTTTATTCTACACATTTTTTTCAAATTGCTATATTACATAGCCTATGTAAGTATTAGTACTCGATTGGTCAAAATGGCATCATGTGACTAGTGCTGTGAGGATCCAAATCCTTACATTTGCCTAGGGAAATATAACTTTGAAAAGTGATCAGTCTCTGATATTTCACCCAAAATTACACCACATTGTGACTGGTAATCAATGTGAACCTAGCCTAGGTTCTTTGAAAATTGTGACTTCAAAAAATTTACAGTTAAACCTCCCGTAAGCGGACACCCTTGGGATAAGTGCCCGCTTACGGGAGGTGTCCGTTTACGAGAATTTTGGCCGATAGAGGGCCAAAGTTTTAAGATCATGTATACATCCTTTATGTGTCACATTTTATAACATTCTCAACACAACTGGCCTCTCAACTTTCTATATACCACATTCTACATTGTATTAAATATTTACAATCATTTTTAAGATTGATTCAGTAATGATTATCAGCAATCAAAGTATATGGACGATTTTTTTACAGAAATGTATATTCGTTGCACAAACAATTCACTAATTTTTCCCGGGTGTCCGCTTATGGGAGATAAATTAACATAAACAACAAAAAATCTAAATTTTAAGACAAAAGGTTGCCACGTCCACTTACGGGAGGTGTCCGCTTACAAGAGATACCAAATGCACTGATTAGATAGGAAGAACAAACGGGTCTTTGAATTAAGTATCTGTTATGGGAGGTGTCCTCTTACAAGAGGTGTCCGCACAGGAAGGTTCAACTTTATAATATATGTCACGACAAAGACGAATTGAATTGGACAGGTTTATTGATGTGTACAAAATTTGTCAATTTATCCATTAATGTACCCAGTGAGAAGGCCAAGAAATTGAAAATTACATGCATTGAAAATTTCACAACACTTTGAAGCTGAATGTGTTTCTCTGCTCATTCTACCCCGAGTATAAAGGAGAGCAAATGGTGAATTATATGCTAAATGAATTGGCTATGTAATATAACACATTTAGCCTTTTCTAACACTGTAATATAACATTGGAAATTAATGTATATGGGAATTATATATTTCTATCAGGACTATATTTTTCCTCAGTGATGCATGCTTTGGGAAAATATAATTCCTCGAGAAGAATATAATTTTCTAGACTGTTTTATAGTATCTGTTCCTAATTATTTTTCTTTCAGAAAACAACTTACCATTTTAGTGGCTGTCCCTCAAAATCAAACCATATTTCATCACCTTCTACACATTCTCTATGTTTCTTAAAATGCTTCTGAACTTTTTCTGTGACTAAAGTTAAATAACTGAGTCTAGGTAATAAAAGCTGTAAAAAGAAATAATACAATCAGTAATCAAATGGTTTTAAAACACATCAGGAAGCAAAAGCTTTTTTTTTGGTCACAGTAATAAATGATGGTTTGAAAAAAAAAGTTCTTGAGGCACACATTCCATGCAAGGGAAGCAGAGGAAGGCCAAGATGTAGATGGGATAGAATTGTAAAAGAGGCATTTTGTTCGATGGTAAATGTAACAAGGACTGCAGAGAACAGAAATTTTCATGCTGCTGTGAGAGAAGTTATGCTCAGAAATGGGTACGTTATTATGATGATGATGATGATGATTAGGGGCGGATCCAGACTTTTGGAAAAGGGGGACTGGAAGTGGGGGGGGGGGACCGGTAGAGAGTCAATGTTTTTGGGGGTTCGGGGGCATGCTCCCTGGGACATTTTGGTCTTTAAATGCTCAAAAATGGCCACAGGGGCGTCTTAAGGGATCGATGCTTGCTAAATATTTTTGTTTTATGGACACTTTTAATACTATTGATATATTTTATTCGGCCCGGCTCCCACCCTTAGATCCGCCCCTGATGACGATAATGAAGATGATGAGATGATGATGATAATGATGAAGATGATGATGATGATGGTGACGATGGTGATGATGATGATGATGATGGTGATGATGATGATAATGATGATGATTAGACTTGAAGGATTCATGTCCGCACTTTGATTTATTCATTGTTGTGAGACACCAATGATAATCCACAGAAGTCAGAAGTGGACTTAGTTAAAGTAGGAACTTTCTGGTAGTGATTGGGCAGTATACCGGGAGGCAATCCCCTACTCTTTTTTTAAGAATGCACTACGTTTTTGAATGTGCGCATAAGCCATGGAACCAACAGCTTAACGTCTCATCCAAAAAATGATGTGCATTAACTTGTATTTTGACTTTTGACACTCTAGCCGAAACAGAATCAAATCATATAATATGTTATCTGTCTGTCATCTAAATAAATGCTTCCTTTACATATTGATATCATAAATCAAATAAGAATACTGTAGTTACATTTATTTAGTAGGGAATTTCCAAATATACAGAATCTATTTTCAGTATAGTTTCTCCAACAACCAAGTTTTACTTAATTATGAATTGGCTTAATGCAATTCAGTAACTGCAACATCCAATAGTATTTGAGGCCGTTCTAATAGAACATTTTACTACACTGGAATAAAACATTTGAACAGATTAACTCAATTAAACAATCTACATCATTAAATTCTTTTAAAATATCTCTAAAGGAATACCATGGAATGAATAAGATTTTAGCCATGAAAACAACTGTTAAATACAAATTTTAATTTTTAGAATTTTAATGTATACGAAAATAATTTTAATATAACTGTCCAGTACTGCTTTACCCAGTTTTAAATTACTGTATCCTTTACAGATTTTTGTATGTTAAATTTTAAAGCATGATACTATGTATTTTCATTGTAAATACTGGTATTTAACCAGACTATTTTAGTTTTAATTTTAAGGATATTGGATTTGTGACTTTTAGAGTAATAGTATTGTTTTTTAACCATTTTAACTTTGTTTTGTGCAATTTGAGTTTTGTTTTAGCAGGATTCTAATAGAAATATGTTTCTTTGCCTTATATTGTCTGTTATTTTGTGACATTTGTTAATTTTAAACTCTGAAAGCTAAATAAAGTCAAACAATCAATCAGCATTTCCATGAGACTTACAAAGTATGGATCTGGAGTTTCTACCGAGGTTACCTCATCAGGTGAAAGATCAAAACATGCGGGAATCCGACCTTCCCAGACCTCACGTAACACTTCACGATCATCTGCCATACCATATGTACCTGCAGTTTTTGATGAAATAATTAATATACTGTAAGTTAACATAATATATTCTATTTTTCTAAATCATATCTTGCAGAGATGCCAAGTTAAAAATATGAGCGAGACTTTTGTCTTGTATCTTGGCGCACAGTTTACTTGTTTCCGGACAACTGCATTAAGCTGGATCCGGAGTCAAGGCTAGGCTAAGCCTTTGAAACAACATCAACTCTAGTAAATGGCACAAATTTCAGTGGGTGGTTGGACCATGCATTTTCAAGTTCAGATCTCAGCAATGCCTTGGTCGATTAAAACAATTTTGGTGCCAAATTGTTCGGAAGCTACATGTTTATATTTACTCCAATGGAACATTTTACCAAAAAATGACCGGAAATGCCATTTCCGAATTGTTGACCTTTGACCTATATTTTTATTATATCTCAGTAACTACACGTCCTAAAAACTTAAAATCGGTATTAAATTGCTCAGAACATATATGTTTGT
>JAOTQE010078947.1:0-15925 GCA_025631205.1 Nesometra sesokonis
GGAAATTAAAGCACACAGAGTGGAACAGAGTGAGTAAAGATTGGGACCACTTAAAAGACATAGAATTTCCTATTGTTTGTAAAAAAAGAGTAGTAGACATATTGATAGGTGTTGACCATCCTGAACTACACAGTGCCATAGAAGAAAGACATGGAAATCCCGGTGAACCAATAGCCAGACTAACACCCCTTGGTTGGACTTGTGTGGGTAGAATAAACAAGAGCTCACGTACTACACACAGCACAATACTTCATGCAAACACGTACAAAAGCAATATGTTGACCTTAAATAAAACTGAAGAACTTATGAGAAAGTTTAGGGAAGTAGAAAATGAAGGATTGGTTGGGGTAAAATTTTATACCAAAGGAGAAACGTTGGCTACTAAAGTTGTCACAGAATCAATGAGTAGTAATGGGGAAAGATACCGAATTAAGATTCCTTGGAAGGAAAATGAAAAAAGTTTAAGTTTAGTCGAAGCCTTGCCATATGACGTTAAATATCAGATTATCATACCCAGAAAGCACCATGTAACCAAACTCATTGTTAAGAAATATCATGACATGGGAAAGCATGCTGCTGGAACCAATCATATATTATCGATGTTATCGGAACGATATTGGATAATTCATGGCAGAGAAGAAATTAGAGAATGTGAGAGGAACTGTATGGGATGTAAACGAAGAATGGCAAAAACGGGTGAAAAGATAATGGCTCCACTTCCGAAAGTAAGGACAAAAGTAGATAGCTTAAAGACGTTTACTCAAGTGGCAGTGGATTATGCCGGACCTTTTCTGACAGTACAAGGGAGAGGCAATGTTAAAACAAAAAGATGTGTTTATTCACTTGCTTAACAACAAGAGCTGTGCATTTGGAGATTGCTTACGGATTAGACACAGACACGTTCTTGAATAGCGTTTTACCGTTTTAACAGTCATAGAGGTTAGCCCATAGAAGTTTGTTCAGACAACGGGACACATTTTTTAGGAGCTAACAGAGAACTAAAAGAATCAATGAAGTTATTAGATCATGAAAAAATAAAAACAGCAATAGTGGAAAGAGAAATTAAGTGGAAGTTTACCCCGCCTCTAACTCCTCATTTCGGTGGCGCTCATGAGAGTTTAATAAAGCCAGCGAAAAGGGCTATCTATGCCATACTTAAAAATGCGGACATCACTGATGAAGAACTACATTTAGTGTTCGTTGGCGCAGAAGGAATTCTAAACTCAAGACTATTGACGTACCAGATGGCTTCAGGTAAAGACGCTTTACCACTAACCCCTAATCACTTCCTATGGTCAAATGGGAGGAACGTTTGCGTCAAAGAAAATATTGGACACGACAAAATTCAGTCCACGAAAAAAAGATGGCGGCGTGTTCAAGAGCTCATGAGACACTTCTGGAGTAGGTGGTTAAAGGAGTGGCTTTTGGCATTAAATAAGAGAAATAAATCGAAAGAGATAAAACAAGACATAGAAGTAAATGATGTTGTATTAGTAGTCGAAAGAGAGACTACACAAGGTTGATGGCCATTAGGTAGGGTAGTAGAAGTTTTCCCGGGACCAGACGGTCATGTTAGAGTAATTAAGGTAAAAACAGAAAATGGAGAAGTAATAAGAGGGATTTCTAAGATTTGCCCTTTGGAGATTATACAGTAAAAAAATGAGATTGATTACATTTGGTTAAACATTATTGTTAAGTTAAAATGATAAGTGTTATGTAAAAAAAAAATAAAAAAGTTTAAGTTAACAACAACCTAATTATTATGTGTATCGACACACAACAGTATGTTGAAGAAGTGGTCTTTAAAGTCTTTAAAAACTCCAAAGTCCTTCAATGATTTGAAATTAAATTGAAAATATTGTCAATTCGTAATATATAGGAAAGGTTTGTTTGGCTTGAACTCTCAAAAATCGCCTCTCTTCCTTTCCAGTACTCCTAGTCCACTGTGCCTTGTGTGGTACCACTTCGAAATTAAGACAAGACTGATCTGGAAAACGGTTCATTTGATTGACTCGAATGTGTCTTTTAGTTTTTTTAGTTTTTCTGGGACCTTCACAACCTGCATCCTGACGGGGGCCCTCAACGGCCTCCTGCCCAAATTGTTTGCTTCGCTCACAAGTCTGATCCCCCTCCATTTCATTCTGGCTGCGTTTCTGGCTATGGTACCAAGCTGCCATTATCTGCACTGGGAGGAAAGAATACTGACCACTACTACTATGCTATGTTTCAATAATGCATCAAGTGTTCATGTCAAATACACCAACACTAATCAAAATCATTAGTGCATTCTTCACCAAATTGTCTGAAAAATCTACTAATCATGTCTTGTCTTCTTCCTCTCATTGGAAAAGAAAAAGCCTAATTTTTAATCCTAAATCTTAATTAGAAAAAAGGTAAGTCAGTAGTAAACTTGCCTGCACTATATAATTTACGTTGGCTATAATGATAGAAATGTTGCTTTTTACCTGACAGGGTTCTCACCAGGTCATGGTTTATATAGATTGTGAACATACATATGGTCCTATGATATCTTTGCATTGCAAACTTATTATGGAATTCAGTCTTCCCTTCCTTCGCCTGAGATCTGTTGTGAATTGGGATTTCAACGATTGAGTGGTTTGTATATTTATATTTTTATTTTAACAACGGATTTCCTTTTTACTCATAATAAAAACAAAAACACAAAAAGTAACTTGTTTTCATCATTACAAAGTGCAATAAGCAGGCATAATTCATGCTGCCTATTTTATTACTGACATCCAGTGCCAAGACTCCACCAAATACATTGATAATATTGAATATCGGAGTAAAATTTGAGGGCTGATACAAATTTGTATTCTTCTCATGAATGCAACAAGGAAGAAAACAATATTCCTAATTAACAATTAAGTGTATTTCAGTAAATGACAAACTGACCATTTTGCATTTCCACTTATGAATGAGTAATTAGGCCAAAAAAAATTTGTTCTATTGCCTCTTACCGACGGTTTTGGTTAAAAAATATTTTTTAAACCAAAAACGTAAAACTGGATGCTGTACATGATGCTAGATCATTTAAAATCAATTCTTAGAGGAATAAAATACTAGCAAAACAGTAAAATAAACACTGGAAACACTCAATAAAAATGAGGTAGATCCAAAATTCTGATATTCACTACGGGATTTTTTTATTGATAATCTACCACCCTCAATGAGCTGGCTGCCAAATCTAACAATTGCTTTGAATTTTCAAAGTTTTAAGTCAGGCAACAGGCATAAATTTGGATAAGAATTTATTCAGTATAAAATTAGATACCACTGCTCATTCTTTTAATGTATAAATGCATGTAATTACATTGACTGCAAAATGAAATCTGAGGAGAGGCCTAGCCTAGGTATTTTGTTGGCCTCCAGCCTAGGATAATATGGATTTATTACAAAGGTAACACAAACAAGTAAGTTACAAGCTACTGAAAAGGTTTGGATACAATTTAAACACGGATAAGGGATTTTCATATCTTGCCATGTGATCGAAGTTTACACTATGATGACGTCATCAAATTTTAAAATAAATGCAACATTCCTTGTAGATAATTACATTAGATAATTACATTATCTACAACATATTGAAATTTCGAAAAAAATCGACTTCCAATTACCAAGATGACCTCATAACTATTGTAAATATTATGTAATTATTTAAAAGTCACGTTTTTTAAATGTAAATGACAAATTGATGACGTCACAAGCTAGGCAACCTCAATGACTCATGATATCCTACCTAAAGGTCATAGGCTCTCAGAATGTGCAATAAAATTTGGGGGTAACGGGGTATTCTGAGTAGTTGTAAGTCATTTAAAATATGCATAATTTTAACATAATTTTACTGTTTTTTGTCAAAAACGCGCAAATGCAAGTTTAATGCACCCATAGGACCTTGTTATTATTCCAAATATCTGTCAAATTAATGTAAATGTGTCAATACAATGTCAGGAACTCATAGAAAAAAACGCTATTTATATCATCTTTGCGTGCTACGTGCGCAAAAATGCGCATATGCGTGTAAAATTTTCGAAAAACTTGAAATGCTCCAAATGACTTGAAACGTGCTCTAATGTAATTAAAATTTGATTTTGATGATTTTAAAAATTTAACGCACACGTATGCATGTGTAATGGCACCAACGTGACCTTTTGAGCTATTTGACGTTCAAGGTCAACATAAAGTTTATGCTTACCAAATATGATCTACAAACGTGAATTGGTTAGGTTGATATTGACGTTTAAATGAAAGCATTTTTGCGTGTAGATGACGTCACGCGCAACCCATCTTGTTGAAAAGCTTATTGTTACATCTCCTGTTAAAGTCCAATGATCTGTGATAATTTCACATTAATAGCTTATGTCAATTTTGAGATATCGTGTCCACAAAAAAATGTCAGAAAGAAAGAAGAATAAAGAAAAAGAGGTTGATTCGTACAGAAACAATAGCTGATCCGCTAATGTAGCAGATCAGCTAATTAACTACTACTACTGACCCTCCACATTTTAGAGTCAAAAAAGGGCAATACAACATTTTTTTTTGCTCTTATCAAGATATTTCACCTTCTACCAAACGGAACCAAACTCTAAAGTATGTGCCTTCATTGAGTAACATCTTGTACATTTATAAGCCTATTTGGTATGGCATGCCTTTGTTTAGCTCCATTTGGTATTTAGCTGAATCAAATGAGAATATCGCACTTTGGGGGGAACCCCCCCCCCAAAAAAGAACACTCTCCAACTAGGTGTGTCTAGCACATTAAATTACTAGAAAGGTCTACCTAGCACTACCGAACTACCTAGTAACTAGGTAGTATATTTGGTGATGTTACTGACACTTAAGGTCAATAAGTAATTGGTTTTTGTTGTTTGATGTCAGTTTTAATTAGTCTGAAGTTTTGTTAATGGCTGTATTGTCTATGTACTTAGGCATTTCTGACCATATCCTTGATAGCCTCCCTTGAGAGGGGAGCTGACCTTGTGTTATTTGGTTATATTGAGATAATAATGTGGTAGATAGAGAGCAAGGCTGATGTATGGTAGTTTTTATAGTGTTAACCCTGTTAACCCTATAAACCCTTGGAACCAAAGTACAGCTGTTAGGATTGATGGAGTAAACTTATCAAAAGAGAAGTTATACAGGGCTGCGTTATGTCACCTGACCTGTTTAACATTTATAGTGAAACAATTCTGAAAATTTAGAGGATTGTCCAAACCCACAAATAGAGAAAATATAAACAATATTAGATATGCAGATGACACAACTCTAATTGCAGGCTTAGAAAAGGTTTTACAATTAATTCTAGATATTGTTGTCACTGAAAGTGAACGTAGAGGGGTATTCTTAAATGTAAAGATGACAGAATGTATGCTCGTTTCGAAAAATAAAATAAACCCACTTTGCAATGTGAAGAAGAAAAAATAAAGCAAGTTCAAAAATTCAAGTATCTCAGTTATATAATAAATAACATCAGACGGTAAATGCAATACAGAAATAAAATGTACAATTGCAATAGCATACTGGAAGAAGCTGATACAAAGCGATGATTAATTAATACTATTAGAGAAAGACAAATGAAATTTTTAGGACATATAAATCAACACAAATGCCTTGAACACCTTGCTCTTACTGGAAAAATAGAAGGTAGAAGTAGAGGTAGACAAAGAATAACTTATTTAGTCAACTTAATCCTTTGGCCAACAAAGAAAGAACATAACATATACTTATTGTGAATGTCTAAACAAGAGATGAATGGCATGGTATGATCATTAATGTCTGTCTCAGATCTGGTACTTCAAGAAGAACCCTGTTAACTACCTATATCTACCTTGTCAGAGTTACCTTTTTCAAAGGGGAGGTGGTGGCCAACAGGGATGTTGTTTAAGCAGATGTCCAACTACATTACTTTAGTTCTGCCCAAGTTTCAATCACTGGTATTGTAATACAGTAATAATATCGAGGTTTCGCAGATTTACGAAATACGAATACGAAAACGGATACGTCATAATCTCATGTAACATTTGAATAGAACTCCTAAAATATCTGTCACAGTTGGTCAGGATTTTACGACGATCATCAACAAGTCATAGTTCAAAAATTTGATCTATTTTTGAACACATTTAGGAACTTTGAAAAATTGGAGTGTGACGTATCCGTTTTCGTATTTCGTAAGTTTGCGAAACCTCGCTAATATTATTTTTAGTGATGCAACCTGCCCTCTTATTTCAACAATGTTAACACAGTGTTTACGCGCAACTGGGGAATATGCAAATAATATTACTGTAGTTCCGCCCCTGTTTCAATCAATGGTATTGTAATACTGTACTAATACTATAATATTTATATTTTAGTAATGCAACCTGCCCCGTCTTTCCCTAGTCATAAATAATTTTAACACAGCATTTACATGCCACAGGTTAATATGCAGATAGCATAGTTCTGCCCATGTTTTAATCAATAGCATTGCAATACTAATACTATATTATTTTTTAGTAATGCAACCATGCCCCGTCTTTCCCTAGTCATAAATAGTTTTAACACAGCATTTACACACCACAGGTTAATATGCAGGTAGCATAGTTCCGCCCATGTTTTAATTAATGATGTTGTAATATTATATTATTTTTAAGTGATGCAACCTGCCCCGTCTTCCCTAGTCATTTAAACAATGTTGACACAGCGTTTACGCTTCACTTTAAAATGTGCAGGTAACATTACTTTAGTTTCATTCAATGATATTGCAGTTTTCTACATTAGCTGTTGCTTGTATCTCATTAGCTGTGAAGCAATTTCAGTTTTCTACATTAGCTTTTGATCTTTCTACATTAGCTGGAATTTTTTTACATAAGCGGTTGAGTTTTCTAAATTAGCGGTTACAACAAGGCACAACTCTAAAATATCTATCTTTTAAAATGATATAGAATTATGAAACAAACATTTTGTTTACCTTTTCTTCAAACATTTTTACTGTAAATGTTGTGCAGTTTAGTTGAACTGTAACCTGTAATGATAAAATGAAACAGTATATGCAGATATTGAAGACAAGAATTTATAATTTACAAGTATTTGAGGAACATTTTTAGGCCACAAACTGTGGATTTAAACAGTGTATGCCCTACTTTTGATGGTGTTTTCTGCATTTTAGAAATAAGTCTAGGGCTCAACTTGGCATGACTATGCCTGATATTAGGCCTAGCTGTATGCTTCATCAGTACAAACATGTCATCATTTCTAGTTATATTTGTAGTTCAGTTTAATTTTTATTTCTGTCACTCTCTTACAAAAATGTAAGAGCAGCCAATATAAGTGACAAACATCAAGAATGACATACTGCACATTAAAAAAATTTAAGGGCTCATAATATGTATTTTTTCCTTTTCCTTTTCCACTTTTTCCCCCCTGTGCACTACCACAATACTCCCTGCCAAAACTGCAAGGTGAGCGGCAACAGGAAGAAACACTATTAAAAAAAGTTCACAAATAGGATATAGAACACTCATTAACTGGTGTATTGTTATAACGTTCTGTTTCTATGGCAATAAGAGCACAACCCGACCTGAAGAGGGCCAAAGCGCATCTATTACGTTTCTTCATAGAAGTGGACAGGTGGCTGGCCGTACCAAAAACTAGATTTAAAAGTTTGATTACTACGCAATTAATTTCGAGAATTTAGATTATTTCTATTGTATGTGGTATAAAACAAATGCAGAGAGAGGGAATTTTTTTTTTATAGCTAACCAGATTGACACAAATAACAAGTACAGAGTACCAAGAAAAAACTATTTCATGGTAAACTTGATAGAACCTGAAGTCCAAAAATTATGGAAGCAATGTAAGCAAATAGAGTGTGGTATTTAACTTGGCTAAATTGGTAGCAGTCACTATGTTGTTCTCTGAACAATCAAGGTTTGTGGTCCCTTGTTGAAATACATTACCACACTTCTTGTCTTCTAGCTGGAGGGTTGAAGAACATAGCTCACTGCCATTTGGATGAGACAATAAATCACTGGTCATGTATGCATCATTGATCATGTGCATGTTAAAAACACAATACACTCTTTGGAAAAGAGTAGTGGATTGTCTGACCACCAGAAGGACCAAACTGAATATAAGTGTTTGGACTTGATGGGCTATCACTGATGTATCACACTAAAGTGTTCCAGTAAGCAAACTTAAATTAGGAAGTAAAAAGTTTAATGCATTACCTCAGGTTTAGAGGAACAAACATAACATTTTGGATTAGGCTTCTCGATGTTACATGGCACCAATAGCTTCTTCCTGGCATTTGCTATTTTATTTAAGTATATCTGAAAAATAATGCAAATCACATTTGTTGATAATGATAACATAATAATTATAAGCAATTTCACGGCACATATGTATAATCAATGTAAAAGCATGCAAAAACGTTCAATTATTAAAACTTTTACTAGTATACATTTTTTAATTGTGAAGGCTTTTGGTATGCTTTGACCTAGTTCCACTATGATAATGTATATGCACAGAAAAAATCATGAAAGGGTTTTCCTCTTAACAGTAATCATTAGGGCAAACATAAGTGGGCATATTACAACATGTGCCGATTACAGCTAGTTTCAATGACTATGGGTAATAACAATCAGCGTTAGAGGCCTTGGCAATTAATTTTACATAAGTATCCCTTATTCATCAAATCAAATTTTTATTGTGGTTCAGATAAAATACTTAAGTTTACAATTACTTGATTTTGAACAGATATTTTGTTTTACATTAAAGTATAAACAAAAAACTTTTCATTAAAAATTTCAATACAGGTATAATGATGCCTAAAAAAATCTTTTTGGGTCCCATGCCTGACCTAATCTAAATAAAATTGAAACAGAAAAAAGAACTGGCACTCTATTTAAACTTACATATTTTCCAGAAAATTTCCCAAAATTCAACTATTGAAATAAAAAAATAAATTGTAGAAATTGTAGAAGGTACAGCAAAGTGGCCCGGTGAAAAAAATCCTGACCAACTGACCAATATTGTTGAAAACCTTGTACTTGGAAAACATAATCAGAGTTTTGCTATTGCTCGGTGGATAGCATGCTTGCTTTCCAATCCTGAGGTCCCGGGGTCAAACTTGGCTGCACACTACGTTCTTTCCCACTTCCTAAAACAGACCCATTCCTTAAGCCTCATATTGCTTAAATGCATAATAAATTTGAAGTGTGTGTGTGGCCAAACTTTTAGAATTATTCATGCACTTGTCAATAATTGCAAACTGGACCCTTGGGAACAAAGTCAAAGTGGGGCACTTGCTGGGACTGTGCCGGCGACGTTTACATTAATTGCATCCTTATGTTATCAGACTGAAAAAGGCCACAAATTTTGAATGTGGCAGTAGGTAGGTAGATTTCACCAGCTATGTACATGAAAAGGATGCCTCGCATGGCTGGGAACTTGCTGGAATTATACTTGTACATGCCCAATTTACTAACATCTCCTGCTATATTCCTCCTGGGTCCAGGTTCTGGAGGCCTTAACTGCAATTGACAAGTACACAAGCACCTACTGTTTTACATCTGTCTAAATGTCCTGACAATATCTTGAGGCCTTCCATTATAATGAGACCAGCAATAACCGCATTAGTGGTAGCAATTGCTGGTATTATGTTGCCGGCCATTGCTGAGAAAAGAACAGGAATAAAATTAAAGAGGTTTTTATGTTTACTACTTTAGGCACATAACTCAGGATTACCAATAGAAAATTATTACTGTCCTATTTGATAGGCATATATAGTAGGTTCTAGTTTGGATTGTTTTCATAGTTGGTAAAAAGAAAATACACTGCAGTGTTCTAGTCATTTGCTCTCTCACTCCGTCGTAAATGACAAAATGAAAAAGTATATACACATAATGCTAGCAAAAGTGACTTTAACAAGCTTTCATTTTTCATCCTCATTGTCTACATAACAAATCAAATGCTATCATCATCGTCATTGTCGTTATCATCATCATCATTGTACATGCTGTTTTCGTTATCATCATCATATTCTGTTAACATAAAACTCATAGGGGCTCAACAATTTATCATGTTTTTTCTGTCTCTTACCTCCTTCAATTTTTATTCTTCTATTAAGTTTTACACAGTGTTATGTATTTTTAGGTTTGCGCAAAACGGACCTTAGAACCTCACTCATGTTCTTGTTGTTGTTGTGACAATAACTTTGAAAAGCTTCCAGCGGCGCTAGCTTTGAACAAATGTGCATGAAATTTTGTGCATATAAATTAGACAACATTTTCGAAAAACGTTCATTGCCCTTCTTTAAGCTACACCCCAGGGTGTTGTCTAGATCGAAAAAAGCAAAAACGTGCTTCATTGGAGAAAAGTAAAAAATACTAACTCTTAAATGGAACTGGAGATATCAAACGCTTTAGTGGTGTGGTCGGTTAAGATATCATTTAACATGACCATTTTAGTAAGGCAGAGGTTTGAGTTTCATTTCTGTTATGGACGATAGAACACCGCTATTTTAAAAAAATTTAAGATCTGTTCATTCTTTTCCAATTTTAGAACATTTTGTGTGTGTACGAAAGAACATTGCAAACATTTAAAATGGGTTTTATCTTATTTTCTCTCCCAAACTGCCTTGTCGAAACTACCAAAATTTCTTAGAATTTGAATGCAATGTATCCCAAGATGTAGTGGTACAGTAATTAATGGAATAATCCATTTACACCCCAAAATCGCAGTGGAAGCACGGACCTGGTGAGCAGTCGCTCTTGTTATTTATGTTAGTACTTACATTTGATTTTAAACCTGCTCTTTCTAGCTATTCCGAAAATCTGAGCTCGAATATTAGCAACAGCTGTTACAAAATCCATAGAGGCAGGATCATCCTGTAAAATAAATGAGTTACTTAGCATCAGGGAAGATATTACTAAAACCATGAAATAAGAGGTGTTGGGCAAGTGGGGGGGGGGGAAGAACACTGAAGTATCATAGCATTCTTTCTAGTACTCCACATACTTTGAACTGCTGTTAAACCCTTACTATTTTCTTTATTTCTGATGACAAAATTAATTCTGAAATAAGAAATCTTGACAAGGTAGATTGTTATTGCACTGCTTTGGAGAATTTTCTTTTAGGCTTTTATAAATGACAAGCTCAATATCATCCTTTTGCATAGACTCATCACAGGTTCTTATCTCTTACAGTGGAATATCCTGCTTTATAAAAAGAAAGACAAGGTACGATATGATAAACTTTATAGCAATTTTCATTTTTATATAGAAAATACAAATGAAAAATTGAAGTGTAACAATCATGAGCATTAAAAACATCAAAAAAACAAAATTTATAACAATATACATATATGAACATATTAAAACTAATAAAATTTAGGCTAGACTTATAATTAAAATAGATTTTTGTTCCAGAGAACTTGCTCCACTTTGATTGAGAAGCTGTTAGCACCTTTTTTCCTAATTCTTGGATACACCACTGAATTATTTAATTTAAAAGGAACTACGAATATACAATTTACATACCTTATCCCATACCAACTCTCCCTGATCTTTATATTGTTTCTTTAGTTTGGCAAGACAATCGGTGAACTTATCGACGCATTCCCTTACATCCCATACCCTTTGGTCTCTTATGTCACCATTACTGTTGGTAGTACTGCTTGGTTCTGAAATAAATTTTAACAACTGATTTACGAATATGATAAACTCTTGAAAAAATGTGATGTGTGTCAAGACAGAATGACTGATTATAAACAACAGTGAAAGTTGCCTAAATCAAATACAGTAATTTTTAACTTGAACTTATTTTTCATGTCAGATGGACAAATTTTCCATAAATTAACAATTGTAAGAAAATATTTTTACTATGTCACTTCGGCAAGTTTGTCTGTAGATTTGTTCAATCTGTTGTCTCAATCTCCTGCATGTTTTTAAAACAATGTTTCTTATGTATTTTTTAGATGTCCCTGTAAAGACCGTATTTCACAAAGAGAGACGTCTCCGGAATGTCTCCAACTTGCAGTCGTACAGATGTCTCAAACATAAAAAACAGCTTGCACTGTCACCAGGCAGACGTCTTTCTGACGTCTCAGAGATAAGTTGATAAGTACTTTAAATGACAGTCGCAGGGATTTTGCTCCACAGTCTCCAAGTAGTTGTGACATCTCCGAGACATTTCTTAGGTGCAGTGAGTCCTTAAGAAGTTTCAGGCAGTTGCGGCGATGTCTCCGAAGTATTTCCGGGCAGTCACTCTGACTTGTTTGGTACTTTGCCTGGTGTCGGCAAAGTTGCAACTGAGTGAGATGTCTTGGAGATGTTGTGAAAACTTTGTGGAGGCTGGAAAAAGCTCAAACAAAAATCAAACATGTTGGAATTTCTTCTGTTTAAAAATCTGGAGTCGTAAACTAGTTTCAAGCCAGTGAGATAGTAAAATTAGAGGAAAGTACAATTTAAAAAAAAAAAATACAGGTAGGCTTAACTGCTTTCAAAGAAAATAAATTATTAGACATCATCGGAGCTTCAAGGTTTTGAGAACTTGTTTCAAAAGAATTTTAATCAGCACAAAAATCAAATATATTTTAACCAATGATTTATGATAGCAATCTAATTGTAAGCTCCTTTCCTAAGAAAGTGAGGAAAGAAGTGCAACAGGAACTAAGAACTTCCTAGCTATATTAATATGAAGCTTATTAATAGAAACAGAAATATGAAACAAAATTATAAAAATAAATCACTGTCTGTATCTAAATTTGCTGTATGAATTATCTCAGTTCGTATCTTTTCTAAAAAATACTTCAATATTTTATTTGTTGAATTAATTTAATTTTTAGTACTATACTTCTAAAAAAGTATTTTGTGTTTTTAGTTTTTTTTCTTTTATACATTATTTTAAAATATGTTTAAGTGGTCCCTTAAGGAGACAATATGATCAAAGTCAAAATCTTTATTAATCACATGGGGTAATTACAAAAACAGGACTGAATAATCATAAATACAACAAACATCATTGAATGAAACATGAACAAAAGAATTTAATTTCCATTTTGTTTTTTAATCTTTTGATAATACTGTACACAGATTACACATATTCTTATTGTGTATTAACTAACTCAAAACAGAAACAAACATAAATAAATATAATCCACCATTAGGGTCGGTCATTTTGTTTATTATTTTTTGGAAGTTTGGTTTCTAGGGCTTCAGGTTTATCTATGTTTAAACTGGTTTCATGATTACGGAACTTAGTCTGTTTTTTTTTTGTGAAATTTGGTTTGCATGCAGGTCGGTTTTAGGAAAGTTGAACAATAATAAATTAGCAATAAAGAAAAGAAATGTAACAGGAACTCAGGACTTCCTAACCATGTTAATAAGAAACTTAACAGAAGCACAAATATGAAACAAATTTACAAAAATAAATCATGGCATAAATAAATCATTGCTGAATCTAAATTTGTTTTATGAACTATTTTAGTTGTCAAAACTTTACTATTTAGAAAATTTGACAGTGATTTTTTTTCAATATATATCATTTTTTACACTTTCTCTAGTTAATATTGAATTTCCATTTGAATAAATGTGAGTTCTCACCACAAATTGAGTTTCATAGTAGAAAAATCCA
This sequence comes from Nesometra sesokonis, assembly GCA_025631205.1. Classification (NCBI taxonomy): domain Eukaryota; kingdom Metazoa; phylum Echinodermata; class Crinoidea; order Comatulida; family Antedonidae; genus Nesometra; species Nesometra sesokonis. Next base: position 13,633 of record JAOTQE010078947.1, read on the forward strand.
AAATTGAATTATTGGTACATTAGTGATAGAACACACTACAAGCCGTAATAGAGCATACTATTAGACGTAATCTATACTTTAAATGACATTCATTGAATGAGTATATATATATATATGATTCATTTATGGAAATACGGTTTTGAGTAAAAAAACCCATAACCCCATCTAAAAATAACAATTAAAAGACTATAAATCTCTCAGGCGCGGATCCAAGGGGGGGGGGGGGCGACGGACCCTGGCCTCCCCTTTTTGAAACTAAAAATGTATTTTTTGCACCAATTTTTAATAAAACAGGCAACCACGCCCACCCGGATCTGGAGGTTGGCCCCCTCTTTCAGAGGATCCTGGATCCGCCCCTGTCTCTGAATTTCCCTGCATGAAAAATGACCATAGTACTCATAACTGATTAAAACTAAATTTCTCAAAAAATTGACTTCAGATCCATTTTGGTGATCTCAATTTGATTTCACCAACTCATTTTGTGGTGAGACCTCACAAATGCAATAAAAGAAAGTTAGTATTTATTCGTCATAAATTTCCTTGCATATATTACGAAAATTTACTCATCACCAAAAAACAAACTTAACAGAAACATAAACATCGGCAGTTTTGTAAATCATTGAAGAAGCGCCATGGTACTCTCTAATAACATTGGAGGCCACATTGTAGAACTAATTCTAAAGTGGAGCTTAGTCAATAGCAGTGTTTATAAACAAATAACTGGTATAATATATACAACAGTTTTATAGGTCTATGCATCATCGTAAATAAACTGCTGTTGTTGCTTGTGTGAAAGCTAATAAAATTTAAATAAGCAACCTGTTCAGATAACCACCACTATAAAACACATAGCAAATATAGGAACAATTTAAAAAGAATTGTATTATAAACATTACATACCTTCCGGTGGTAACTGGTCCCAATTTAGTGGTGTTGGTGGTTTCCTCTTTTTCCAGAGTTTATCCATTGATAGTAGATAATTGATATCATCATGAAATAACTATGATTATAAAAGAAAAGAGAGAATTGTTAGACAAAGATGCAGAGCTCCCAAGTCTCCAGGATTGTCCTGGAGTCTCCAGGAATTTTGGAGCATCTCCCGGGCTCCCGGAATTATCAAATTTTCTCCCGGAATTTAGTTTTCTCCAGGAAATTGTAAGGTTTTGTAAAAGTTTCACATTTAGAGCACAAATTTTCCTATTTATTTCAAAATATTGGTTGAAAATGAAGTTCAGCAATGTTTTGGGGAATACCAATACCACATTTTTAACTGTGAAAATACATGTTAGAAACTATTATTCCACGAGAAAATCTCCAGGAATTCTGTTTTTGCAACTTGAAACCTCTGAAGATGTACTGTATCCTAAAGGTGACCAAAATATATTTTGTTAAAATTTGAATACTATCAGTTGTGAAAGCACTGAAATATATGAATCGTTTTAATTTTTTGCTCCAATTGATTCCATTTCAAGAATTAAAATGGTGCTCTGTAACTGACAAATTTGTTAAGACACTGAACTTGACGGAATTCTGTGGTGAATGTTGGGTAGTAGTAATATACTGTTATGAATTGACCACTTATTTCTCAAATTTTACTAAATACAAGGTTCAATTTAGACCATCAAATTTTCTTTGACAAAAAAATTTGATATGCCCATATATGGTCATGAGCACATCATATCATTACCATACATGAATATATCAATACCATATATGGATGCATCATAATTTTTTTGTCAATCAAAATTTGATAATCTGAATTGAGCCTAAAACAGTGGAATGTGCAGAGGCAGATAAAGAAGATTTAGGGGTGGGGGAGCTTATACTCAGATTTTGTTTTGACAAGCAACTAAAAAAAAAATGAATTCACAAGTCCGGTCCCTCTAAGAGTCCCACATACAGCCGCTGTGCATTTGTTTTTATTAGTGCATTTGTCATTTACACCCCCAAACAATTTTTTTTCAGGTTGATTTTAGCAGGGGCTTAAACCTGTTAAGCGCCCTTAAATCTACCACTGATGTGATAATATTTGCTTTTGCTTCAAAAGTTGGCAACAATTTCTAGTGGGAATTCAAAAATATAATTTTGCTTGAAGGATTGCATGTTGAGATGTCAATGAACATATAATGTTTGCGGTACACCACGTATGTAGTTGTAATTCTATTTTACTTGTTTACTTGTTTACTTGTTTCCGGAACACTGCATTAAGCTGGATCCGGAGTTGAGGCTAGGCTAAGCCTATAAGCCCCTCTTTGAAACAACATCAACTCTAGTAAATGGCGCAAATTTCAGT
>JAOTQE010078958.1:0-15925 GCA_025631205.1 Nesometra sesokonis
CTTAGTGAAGTCTATGGCACAGAGATTAGCATATTTCCCAGGGCAGTCAAGACCTTTGCAGAGGGTATCTAACAAACTAACATGGTAGTGTGTAATGGAACTCCCCTTCATGTTGCCAAATTGCCTTGTGTCAACCTTTGCCTTAATTGCTCAATCCATTCGCTCAAGAAACTCTCAAATACACGTGCTAGAGTTGGCGTGATAGAGATGTGATATATTTTCTGCTCAAAATTACTTACCTGAACAGAAGATATATGAATAGTGGACTAATGACAAAAAACTGCATGTCGTTGGCCAAGTACCAACTCCAAGCCATACACTGAAGAAAAAAAACAGTTGTAATTGTAAAACTGGAGCTTAACAGTATTACCACCACCACCCCCCCCCCCCACCTCGTCGAGGTAATGTAAGAAATTTAGGCCTAAATTCCAAATTCGAGGCCTTTAAAGTTTTGGTATGCAATTAGTGACCAACATTTTTGAATTCGTCTGTCGGGATAGGTATAAAGAATGTTTATTTCAAACGTTAGGATGAGTGCATGATTTGCCTCGGTCCCGAATAATGTAACGGGAATCAAATAAACAAGTAGTGGCCAAAAGGTGTTTTTAAATTCAAGATGGCGGTAAGCCATGTGACATAGGGTGCCCATTTTGGAACGCGTTGTTCGTTCGGGGTAATGTAAGAAGTGTAACTTTCAAATTTGAGGACATTCAAGTTTTGGTATGGGAGTAGTGGCTAAAAGGATATTTCTTTTTTTAATTAGCGGCCAAGCCATGTGACATGGGGTGCCCATTTTCAAACTTGTCTGAGATATTTACCTCATAAGTTGATCCTAAAAATTTGGTGAAGATATCTTGGGTCTTTCAAAAAGTTATCATTCGCACAAAAAAAAAACAGACGCAGCTCAAATTATAACCTTCCTGTAATAAGCATGATGATTTTATAGTGCTAGTCCGTCTCACAGGCCTTATGGTCGGGTTTATTCACTTTTATTGCATGATTCTTTTTAAGGCGCTATTGACGTCCCCCACTCACATATTTTAGTTTATCCACTTCTGTGATGAAAAATTGATAGGACTTATTGTTGTCGTCGTTGGCGACGCTACACACAAAAACGACCATCGACTTGGGGTAAGTCTACTATAGTGCGTGCTTGAAAATGTTTAACTTTCGCTATAATAATACAAGGCTTAAGTAAGTTATTGTCGAAATTCAAGATGTCTGTCTAGTAAAATCATCTAATTTACTCATTTCTTATAAACATAAACAAGAAAGTGGATAAAAAATGCTGATGTTTGTTTAATGTTCAACAACTGTAAACCGATTTCATTCATCATAAACGTATATTAAATCGTTATGCAAGCTTTTCTAATTTCTATTTCTATGAAAAACATATTTTAAGGCCATCCATAAATGATATCACACAAAAAGTAATGGCACTTTTTGACCCCTCCCCTTGTTACGTATTGTCACACATGACGTCACAAATCTTGAGGCTCTCAAATAAATATTTATTGGCAAAATGTACTGCATGCATATTTGGCTCAGTATATTCAATGTATATATTTTATATTGAGAAGATCAAATTTGATGAAATGACAATATTGGCTGAATAATATTGCAATAGTGTGTAGAGAAATTAAATTAAGGCATTTTCTACAAACCGTCAACCAAACATCTATTAGACTAAGCTGAATATCATAGTTAAAGCATTACCAACTTTAATATAAAATGAATTTAGAGCGTACCATCTGCACTTGCAATTAAAAAATTAATTGCTTACTTATTAAACTTCAAAATAATGAACAATTGAACAAAAAACTGTAATGTCACAAATAACTTACCCTTTCCTCTTCTCACAGATGGACACAGTCGGGGTTACCTCCCCTCTCCCTTTTGGTGTGACATCCTTTATGGATGGCCCTTTATCTATACATCGTTAATTATTATCGTCATAAGATAATCGGGCCTCAAACCATTACATTAAATTAAAAATCTCTGTTTTGTCATAAGCACTTTTACCTGTCTGCCTAGGCTTCCAGGAAAAGGATACAGATTGTTAATATATAGAAGATTTGTCCACCAGTACTTGGCGCATAATTCGTGTTCCACTTGAATCATTTCATTTTTCCCTTGCCCTTTGCCAAAATAAAACGTCAAGTTGGCGTGAATCGCCAACATTAACATGTAAAAAGGAGTTAATCTCCAGAAGCGATGGAAGTAAAACATGGCCCAATTGATGCGTCCGTCTGATTTCTGTAGATGTTTTAGTGTCAAATAAGTAATAAGCAACCCACTAAAAACAAAAAAAATATATTGTAAGATAAATTATTACATACATTGTGAGTAGGCCTATGTGGGAGAGCTAAGCCAAAGTCGAGATAAGCCGACAAATTGAAAATTTAGTTTAATTTATAAGTTATAAAACTACACATTATTATTTTAGAATGCACAAAAATCAGTTTTATACCATGTTCCCTTGCAAAGTTATGAACAATCAAATTTCAAACATTTAAAATGAAGGGTTTGAGTACGGTACCAATCGAATAACATTTAACTTACCTCAAAAAGAAAAACGAATCAACAGAGAAAGTTCCATTAGCGATGGCCATGAATGTAAATTTATTATAGATGTCCCAAACACCTATATAGTTATCTGAAGAAAGAAAATATTTGACGTGTATTTATGTTGCAAGGTTTATTGATATAGCTATAGATAGGCCAAGATGATGTAATCAATGTCAAGTTGTTATATTTAAATTTAAAAGTGATATGTGTGGAATGATTATTAAATATAGGCCTAGGAAATATTATCATACGTTTGTGTAAGTTATCATTCATCCTGGTGTTTTCAGGCCGACTGATATGTTGACATGTGACCGGATATTAGGGTCACAGGGAGAAAATCAGAGTATCTTTGGAAGTTTGGCGATTACCGGGCTGTAAGCCCTCGCCAAGTTGTGACGTAGACATCACCTTTGTTGAGAGATGGAAGTTCTCTGGTGACGTAGATGGCCTCTTTCACACCCCGCTCAAACCATCTATGTTCTTATCCAAAATGAAATTTTATGGTCTCCCGAAGATTCACAAGTCTAGTGTTCCGTTACGACCTATTGTGAGTAGTGTGGATTCGGTGGCATATAAATGTTGCTAAACATGTAGCTTTTATCATATTGTCAATTCACAGGACTTTGTGAACAAGATCATGGACATACATTTGAGGGACGACGAAACGATCACATCTTATGATGTATCAGCTTTGTTCACATGTGTTCCTTCCACAGAAGCCATCGACGCAGTTCGTGAAGTATTGAAGAACGATAAGACCTGGATTGATCAGACGAAGTTAAGTGTAAATCAAGTATGTGATCTTCTGGAGCTCTGCTTAAACACAACTTACTTTGTCTGCAATGAAAAATTCTATAAGCAATGTTATGGTTGTGCCATGGGTTCGCCGGTTGTAGTGAACTTGTTTATGGAAAGGTTTGAACGCACTGCACTGGATTCCTTTCGCGGTACGTCACCATCGCATTGGTTTTGCTACGTCGATGACACCTGGGTAAAGATCAAGAAGGATCAATCGGCGGCGTTTTTTGAACACAAACCATGTGAATGACCAAATCAAGTTTACTCAAGAAAACATCCGTGATGGAAAATTTGCGTTCCTGGAATGTTTGGTCCATGTTCTGGTTGATGGACATTTACAAACATCGGTATATATATGAAAGGGAACACATACGGATCAGTATCTGTCATTCGACTCACATCATCCACTAATCCACAAGTTGGGTGTCATCAGAACTCTTTTTCACAGAGCTAAGACCATTCTTTCCAACAACAAAATCATGACAGAAGAACGTCAACATCTTAAATCAGCCCACAGACGATGCGGTTATAATACTGATTGGACATCCAGCGTTGAAAGTTAAACAACCTGCCTCGAAAGATCCACCTGTCAATACCAAGGACTGTGATCAACACGCACAACGTAAGAACATCACTGTACCATATGTTTCTGGACTATCTGAAAAACTTCGTGAATTTTTAGTAGTCACCAGATCCCAGTGTCTTTTAAGTCGACTCTCTAAGGCAAAAACTAGTTCACCCCAAAGATAAGCAACTTAAAGACAATTGTTTATGCCATTAAATGCACAGATAATGATTGCCATGACTTATACATTGGTGAAACTAAACAGACACTAGCTAAACGCATGTACCAACATCGACGTGCCAGTACAGGGGGTGGTGACTCGGCTGTTTTCTTACATCTCGACAGCACTAATCATTATTTTAACAACAAGGACGTTGTCATTTTAGATAAAGAACATAGATGGTTTGAGCGGGGTGTTAAATAGGCCATCTACGTCACCAGAGAACAACCATCTCTCAACAAAGGGGGAGGTCTACGTCACAACTTGGCAAAGGCTTACAGCCCGGTAATCGCCAAAATTCCAAAGAGACTCTGATTTTCTCCCTGTGACCCTAACATCCGGTCACAGTCAACATATTGACGATAACATCAGTCGGCCTGAAGGAACGTCTTGGAAAAGACGTGAAACGTCGCGTTGCCACAATAAAACACGTAAGTCCAGATGAAACGTTTTTATTATATATTTAATAATATTATCATGTTATTTCATTATTTAAGATTTAATTTGAACATTTGTAAATATTTAAATTATCACTCCGTACGTTGAACAATACGATACGATATGACATTTCTCTATTGTCATTTTTATTAAAAACATGTATTGAATTATGAACAAAAGACTGTCTAGAACGTTTATTATTTTGATTTAAAGCTGTTAGTCTGCCAGTTTGAATTTGCTTTAGTATTTATTTAATGTATGATTGGGTACTGGCTAATTATTAACTGTACTATAGGAAGTCCTTTACATGAATCTCATCAAGTTTTTCAGGTCTACTTCTAATCATTTTAGCTAATTTATTTCTTTTCTTTTGAGTTACATTTGAAAATGGGACAATGGAACCAAATAACAGAACACTTATTATAACACTTTCAATGAATATTTAAAATGTCGCAGCTGACATTATGGCTTACAAGATCTGAACAAAAAGTTACGAAAACGGACCCTTATAATTGTTAACCTACTATACTGAACATATATCCATAGTTAGCTACCCGACCCGCGGGAGGTTCAACTGCATTATTACCTCCGCCAACAAAGTTGGCGAGGTTACATTCAGTCGTGATGGTGGGTGTGGTTGTGTTTTCGTGTGTGTTTTCTGTTTTTACCTTAAAAAGTAATTCAAAGATTCTGGCAAAATTTTCAGGGATGTTTGAAAATGATCCAAAATTAAATTATGGTGAAATTTCGTGGTCGCATGCGCCTGTGGGGGCTTTCCGCAAAACATACGGTGTCCAGTGTACGATCTGAAGTGGGGAAGTTCACGCTACACTGATTTTTTGTAAAGGAAATAACTAGCCACATCGCGGTCACCTTTACACACTGTGCTTATAATCCGAAAGGTTCAACTTCAAGTAAAAAGAAGTATACTCTAAGCAATGAGATACACGCCATCGTGACAGAATCCTGTCAAGATTGCGTGTATCTCATTGCTTGGATTATGTATTATACGTTCTTATAGTGGTTCCTTATCGAAAACTAGCAATCGATGTAGTGTACGGTAGCAAGGGCGGATCCAGCAAAGTTGAAGAGAGGGGCCCGATGCCGGACAGAGGGGTCCGGTGCCAAATTTCGTGTTGTTTCGGGATCTAGTTAGCGTCCTCTAGGTCAATTTTCAAACTAGATGCGTTTCTTTTGTATCTAATAGGCAACATTCACAGATAATTTATTGCAAAAAGTGTGGTTTTCATGTTCAAATAATATTTAAAGTCAAAAGGGGTGGGGCTGGATCGGGTGCCCACCACTCCCCCACCCCCGAATAAGCGCCTGCAGTAGTATTGTAAACTAGTAAAAAAAATAAAACACTCAAAAACCCGCTAAAACAAGGACAGTGTGTACAGAAATTGTAAACGGTTAAAGCTGCATTCACGATAATTTCGGGAGCTTGGCAGAGGTTTGCACTTTTTGAGTGCTTCTAGTTATACATTGTGGCATGAATACTATAGTTTGGAGCCCGTGTTTTCCCAGTAAAGTGGCATTTTACTATCGCACCAGTGCACTGGTGATTGTAAAACTAATTATTTAATAATGGACCAGTAGGCAATAATGCATAGTATTCAGACACTGGTATAAATAGAATGCTAGCTATCTAAAATGTATTCACTGATGATGGTGGTTGTTCCATCGAAACATGTCTGTTAGTATGGGCCATAAGGCCACCTCTTGTAAATAAATGTAGTGTGACTACAATATGAAGATAAAAAATGTTTTAATTAACGGATTTTGTGAACTGATTTACTATTTTAAATCTTAATTTAATTTATCATTAATTGACGATAGTAAAACAAAACTGTTGAATGCAATATTGTGGAATAGAAGTCTATAAAACATGTGTTTTAATTTGTATGCTTATTAAGGTTACCGGTATGCAATTGTATTTGCGTCATGGTTTTTTTTTTTCTTTTGTCAAGAGAAATTACAGTGATAGATCCTATTGGATATAAAGTAACTTTCGGTCAGACTGGTAATTGTTGCTATGTTTATGTTTTGGTCAATATATTTTCATTGAATTGAATTAGTTTTTTTTATTCAGAATATATAGGATTAACGTTAACAACAGCTTACTGTAGCCTATACAGTAAAACCTCGATTTCACATACTGAAGGGACCAGAAGGGTTAAATATATTTATTTATTTTTTTTTTAATTGAGTTATGGTCAATTTATATCTTCTTCCTTTGATTGGCTCATTTTTACTACACTACTTCTCGGTTTAGGTGATTTTTTTTAAATATTGATTGATATCTAGGCCTGTACACTGGTTAATGTGAACACATATTTTACAACATGTTCTATAAAAAGTCAATGTTCAAAGCTTAAATATTACAATTTTAGCTGATTTAAGTGATGTAAAATTGAGAGTACATAAAATTGAGGTATGTAAAATCAGTGAACAGTTCAATTAAATTAAATATAATTTAATGTAACTGTTTCTTGGTAAAATCGAAGTTCCACTATACAAAGAAAATAGAGATGATTAATTTTATAACAAATTTTGCTCCAAATGCCATCATCGTAACAGTGTACATTAATATTATGTTATGCTCTTTGTTAGTACGTACAGCACAGGCTTAATACAGTACATTATTATTTATATTAGGCTATTAAAACACGTTAAATAATAATACAACTTGTACTATAGACTTGCCCCAAATCTGTATATTATATTTTAGGTGTTTAATAAAATGCGCCACCATTGGATGATGAAGTTTTAGTGGTGTGAGGTTTGTCGTTAATCAAACATCAAAAAGGTATGGTAATCCACCTGCTATGGAACACAATGGGCGCCTTTTGATTGCCTTTTCAAAAATTAAACCGAATCACCGTCTTCAACCAAGACTACTTGTACTACAGTATTTACCGAGAGTATAATTAACTGGCTCCGTTTGTATGTATGTCTATTTCACTTCAGTATCTTAAAAAGCTATTGTTCCAATTTACTTCCAATACATTCAGTCACCAGACCACCGATCCTATAGGATTCATACCCTGACCAACCATGGTGAGGCGGACCAGCTAACTTAATCACTTTTCCGACGTTCATAGTCAACTACTCTGCACTGGGCAACCACAAAATTAGTCTTGGTTCAAGACGGTGATTCGGTTTAATTCGTGTAAAAACAATCAAAAGGCACCCATTGTGTTCCATAGCAGGAAGATTGTCATACCTTTCTGATGTTTGCACGACAAAACATCGCCAAAACTACAACCATTGGAGGCGCACTTAATTAACATTTAAAATATAAAATACATTTAAAATATAAAATACAAACTTTGGCCAAGTCTACCACAAAATGTTCTGCCCTCAATTGGTAGGCATATTTATCTCTAGCCCGCGTCCCGGTAACTACAGACAGTGTTAATTCATTACACAATGTTTACTAATCTAACCCTGACCAGGTTACCATGACGACACCCAAGGCAAGGTCTTTCACAATTACAAAATAATCCATTACTATCCTGTACGGTCTATCGTCACGTAAGGTCAATGCTTGAGAGAATTCTTACAATAGCTTCAAGATAAAATCCACACACGTGTTAAATAGAAGATTCCAATTGTTACTTTGCTTGCACATACATTCATTTTAACCAGTCTTATAAAGGTTACGTCTTTGTTCGTGTTTTTGCTAGTAGTCAAGGCACGTTTCTGGAAGCACGTTCTGGGAGTACGTAAGCCTACGTTTCTGTGAGTGAGTAGGCCACCTTTTACGCTTGAATTGTTTTGTGGCGATTGCCTTCCAAACACAGTTTAGCCGACGATATTACTCTTTTTCTGGTGTCAGCAAAAATGGCTGAAGACAACCAAGTTCGTGTGATTCTTTGGTGTATTCCTCGCACTGTATCCACTGCCTTTTTAAAAAGCATGAGTAACTTAGATGATGTTCAAATAATAAGCGAGCCTTACACCTGTGCTTTCTTCTACGGACCAGAGAGAATACAAAAAGTAACTAAGGTTGGGAAAAACTTTCGTGCTATGGCCAACGACGTCCATTTAGACTACAGTGCGGGCTGGGATTCGGAAACCGCCACTTATGCCTCCATGCAAAACATGTTGCACGCTTCGTATCCAGGAAAGAAGGTGGTATTTGTTAAAGACATGTCATTTGCAGTCACTGGAAAATACGATAAGTTGCCTCAAGGTTATCGTCATGCATTCCTGATACGGAATCCCGTCAAATTATTTCCATCTTGGAAGAAGATGATAAGACAATTTCCCAATGGAGATGAAATAAAATTTGACCCGACTGGAACTATTCCAGAAAAATATGCTTATGGAGATAGTTTGGAACTCTACGAATATCTGATAAAAACTGGAATTGATAAAAACCCAATTATCATAGATTCGGATGATCTACTTGAGAATCCAGAATCGATCCTAAAGATGTTCTGTGAGTATTTTGGAGTTAAATATACAGATAGGCTGCTAAATTGGAAAGCTGGTGCTGATGTTGTGCAGACATGGAAGGCGTCAAAAATAGCCATTAAGGGCAACCAAGTGAATAGCTATTACAAGGATGCGTTTGCCAGCTCGTGCTTCTCTAAACCAAAACCCGCACAATCCCGATCGGAACTCGATGATGACGTCAATGTATGTATCGACATATCACTACCATACTATGAAAAGATGTACGCTTTAAGACTAAAACTTGATAAGTGAATTATTATGGCAATGGAATTTTAAATAAACACAATTCTTTATATTTTATTTTGGTCAATCAAGGCAACAAGGAGAAGCTAAGATGCGCCATAGAGTGAAAAAGGAGGTCGCTATAAAACTCTACTCCGCAGAACATGACATGTAATGGAAGATATAAAATTTACTTGTGTTTTTAAACAATAATAGCTAAAAATATTCATTAAAAATATTTTATAGTGTATCCAACTTTGGCATAAAACTGAATCTTATGATTTTGTAGCCCATCCCACAAGTGAACAAATCTGTGTGGGATACAGAATTTCCGTTATCGGTTTTACAAGCGAAATGCTTACAATCTCAAAAAATCCAATTACAATACAATTTGACAAATAACACATTTAAAATTAAACTAAGCTGTAGACATTATGAAATATTTGTGCCGCAAATAACAGTAAAATAATAAATAGTATAGATTAAAGATTTAGATTATGTTTCGAGTTAGATTCTGTTTGGTTAACCGGTCAGTGTATGATTGATCAAGGACTCGTTGGTCACGGTGTAAGATAATAAAGCTAAAGTTAGAGATGCAAACAGTGGGGATAACCGGACAGCATTGGGCACCCCCGACGGGTTGGGAAATTTTGAGGTGGACGTGTGCTGGGTTTTTAGTTCGACAAGCAAAAAAAAAACATTTAAAAAAACGTTATTTTTTGGGTATTTTGCGTGTCTTTTTAGGTCGTTTTGGTATTGTGGGCTCGTTTTCGCATTGACATTACTCTACAAAGCCCCCGACGAAACCTTAAATTTCTCTCGATGGTGTAGGGGTGTAGCCTCTAGTCCCCCCAGCGGATTTGAGGGGAGGGGCCTTAAGCCCCTAAAACTGACCCGATTTTTTTTCGTAGTGATAAAATAGATAGGGCCTACACATCTGTAAGGACTCACTGATGCAAAGTCGGAATTGCAAGTAATTTTTTTTTTGCTTGTTAAAACCACAATAGGGATTTAAGGAACAGGCCAAGTCCACACTACTCACCAATCAGATTAATCAATCTCTCGCATGTAATGCTGAGCAATATATGGCTGCTGATCAAACTACCAAGTAATGCTGGTCATTTGCTCAGCTGTTGCTCAAGTGCGTGCCGGGCTATTTGCCACATATAGTTATGCTGAGCAATGTACCACACATAATCTTTCTTTCTTCTTTATTTTCCAAAGACATAATAGAACATATATAGGCCTAGCACATAAACATGGGCGGCGGAAGAGGGGGTGGGAACGCGTCCCCCAGTGATGCCAACCCAACTACAAAATTCACAATTCAGAATTTAAAAAACGGCGAATATTGCGGCCTGGAAAACCACCCTCAGGGACCAGGAAAGCCCACATTTAGACGCAATAATGTTTTTTTTTTGCTCATCAAAATCTCACCGGGCTTGGGTGGCTGAGCAAAATTTAACCTCGTCCCCACGCCCCACCCCCCGTAATTCAAAAACGTTCCGCCGCCCCTGCACATAAATAATGGAAAAATACCCCAAAAATATTTTTTGTTTTCAGATAAAAGGAGGTTGAAAAAAGAGGCAACGTCATGCCTGTCGTATTCAACATCCTATAAAATCAGATAAAAAAAATTACAACAAACGCTTCGTTGATATTGTAGTAAAGATAATAAGGTAAAATGGAAATCTACAACCTTATATTGCAGTAAGAATTGATTGAGGTTTGTTTTGAAACTGTCGCTATTTTTAATGTGTATAGCTATTTCATTACAAATTTTCATGCCAAAATGTTCCAAGTGTTTATTGCAACGGAGCCGTTTCATTTAAAAATCATTTAAATTTGCTGTATTAACCGTATTGCGTCCTAGATTGTACTGTACTTACCTACTCGAGGCAATACAAATGACGCAGAATGACCAAGAATCACCCACCACATACTAAGAACTCGAATACCGTTTAGACAACTCAACTGTTCATTACCAGTATTCACAGTAAGAAGCTTTCGTCCGTTTGTTAAGGCAGAGAAACTGAGCAAAATTCTCGAAGTTGTTCCTGATACAATCGACAAAAAGAAAAATACTTTAAACAAGGCCTTAGGGAATAAAAAACAGACGAGGTGTAGGGCCAATATATATTATATAAAGTAACACAAAATGTTGAAAATTTCAGACATGGCGACCGCTTCGTCTCTCTCAAGCTGGCTGGCCCTGCTTTAAACATATAAAATAATTATTTCTATTTTGTCTTTCACAGTTGTAATATTTTTGTTTTTAAATTTTTTAAATGGTATTTGTTACATCATTCTTTTTAAAATTTTAAGTCGTCAATCGATCTTCTGTTAAAAAGAAAATCACACAACAATATCGCCAGTGACACGAAGAAGAGCCACAAACTGTAATTCGTGCTTACTGATGGCACGTAAGGAGACGCAAAACTGAAACACTGTGCTTCAGGTACGCAAGAGGCGTCCATAAAGCTGGATAGACTGGGCCCAATGCCAGAATAGAAGGGGCCCCGTGCCAAATTCCGTGTTGTACTAAGAATATGTGGTCCTCACACCAATTTCCAAACAAGATGCATTCTCTGGTATCTGAGAACAAACAGTTTTTCAAGTTCCAATAATATTCGTCAAAGTCAAAAGAGGAAGGGGCTTGGTCGGGTGGCTGTGTACGGGCGCGGAAAGATTAGTATCTTCATGGTGTCAAACTGACGATTATTAGATGTGGAAAGGGCGTGTTTCCATGAAGATTATTGGTCGGTCTGTCTGTCTTGCTGTCCATTTGTCTTTCACAACTTTTGATTTCATACTTTAAATTGTTAAATGTTGCAATGAGTGATGATACACAAAACCGAAGACAGGTACCGGTACTGCCCTCCTCCAAAAACGTTTTGACTAAAATTAATGACCAAAACATTTTCTAAAATAAAAGTACAAATATGATCCACTTAGTCATGTATGTTTTGTGTAAAAAACTATCATCACTTTGTTGAAGTAATTAATTAAAGTGATGGATCATAGAACCAGGAGTAATATAGCACTAAGCCAACATTCTCAAATTGAAAAAACTGCAGATAATTCCTTTTCCTAGAGGGTGGCAGTGTAGGAAAGTACAATGCATACGCCAAGAAATGAGATACACGTCATCGTGACAGGATTCAATATTTCGACATAAATTATGTTATCATCAGAAATGGAAGTGTAGGGCTACCTACACTGCCATTCCTACCTACTATGTGATGTTACGTGTCTTGTTTAAGCATTATAAGTGCCATTTGCGGGCGTCTGGTTGTGGTGACATAATATTTAGAGCAGTAGCGGCGACAGGATTTCCCCGAAAGCAAGGCAACGACAGGGGGGAAAGTATACTAATTTTTAGGTGGGCGTGTCTCCGGTTTCCAGTCTGATAACCAAAAAAACGTTATTTGCCGTCTGGCTACGTCTGTCCCTTGGATTTACTCTACAAGGCCCCCGACGAAACCTTAATTTTTTTCCCCGACGGGGGGAAAGGTCTCCCGACGGGGGCTGTAGCCCCCTAGCCCCCCGTAGCGCGGCCACCGATTTAGAGACACCACAGCCGACTCAATAAATCCAACATTTTATAATAATAATACCATGGAGTTGATGATAATACATACCGGGTTGTCGAACTATTGGCGGGGGAACTAACAAATCCTTATCCATCGTCTTTTTCGGACAAATTTCCTGCACGGCGTCACTCGGTGAATCAGCGTCGGCAGAGAAATGAACCTTGCCATTGCTAGCTTCAATCTTTGTTAGAAAATTTCCATTGTCAAGACCACTTTCCGTTTCGTCTGTAGAGCCATATCCATAGTTTACCTTCGGCTGATATTTCACAATTATTGAGTCTGGTTTTTCTGGTTTGATGTAAAATCCTTGGGCAACTTCTAATGTAGTTCCGATGAGAACAAGAACGGCAAGTATTGATATTATGCACCTACATTTAAAATATATTATCTTAAAATATTTATCATTGAATACGGTAAATAATGTCATTTGTAAAAATGAAATACATCATTAAAAAAGGGGAAATATAATTTACATTAAAACTCATGCAGTATTACAATATGGGCTATTCACATCAAGCGATATACAGAAGCATTATGCCCCATTTATCACAAGTAGATAACTTCTATTACACCCATATAGAACGAAACAGCTTACATTACAAAAACGGAAAAAACAATAGGTGACGCATTTTTTCCAAAATTACTGTAACTCGAATGATTATGCCTGAATGATTTTGTAATCGTACGTTATAGAATAGACTTTGTGCAATGAGACCTTGAAACGTAATAATTTACCATAATAATGGACTAATAACATGGAAGCTTGTAAGAAATTAGTTATATTTAATTACTAATTTAATTTTAAATCTAAAATATCATTATACAACCCGTATAAATATCAGCTACGCTTCTTTGCATAGGGAAGCGACGATAGGTTGACCGCATTTTTTGTTACTACTAGTAACCAAGGGTGTCACCTCTTGTCTGTGACGTAACAGTAAATAACTCTACATTTCATCAACAGGCATAATAGAGAGTTTACGCAACAGGACAGAGTGTTGCGAAATTGCGGCGTTTTCTTCTTAATTTAGCGTGAAAACGTTTTTACGTTAAAAAGCTGATAAAATGTTATGATGATTTGTAAATGTTTCGAAAACGTCACTATATAAATTAGAATTGTATCGAGTTAATTAAAATAATACATCGTTGACATTTACAGTAAAGGGCGAATATTCAACTTTGCCGTTGTCCTAGAAACAGGAAACGAGTGCGAAACACATGCGCAGTCTGAAAATGTATGGGAATTTTCTATGCTATCGACAACAGTATTGCCGTTCTGTTGTGTAAACTGACTAATAATGAGCAATGTACATACATGGTGACTATAGAACCAGCTGACCAAGGAATATCGTCGATGCATTGGTAACTAAATTTCTTGAAATCTCGATCAATAGGTAACGGGTGCTCATTAATAACTACAAAAAAACGAGAAAAAAATGTGAATATAAGGCCGTGTTTCCGCAGGAAAAATTATCCGATAATATCGCAATAAAATTATCACATAAAAGTGCTGCAGAAACGGGTGTTTAACCTATTCTTACGTAATAAAATTATCCGATAAATTATCTGATTCTATTCCGATAATTATCCGATAATTTACCTAAATGCGATATTTTTTTACCTTTGACAAGGACACGAGGTCAACCTTGATCTTGTTTTTGCGAGGATTTCACCGCGGCGACAAAGGGATGCCACGCGAGGTCAGCAAAAAAGTCACCGGAAGTTAGTGGACTCACAATGCATTATGGTCTGCATTGAATTTGCGCAGTTCCTTTTTTTAATTGATTTGATTGATTTGATTGGATAATCTGAAAATCCAGCGGAAACACGGCCTATAATATGTTATCAAAGCGTCACCGGAGTGCGTCGAGACAAATTGTGGAAGCTACTCAAGTGCTTTACCGCCGATTTTATTTTTTAGTGATAATTTGCCATGCACGCCTTCAAACAATATAATGAAAGTTTTATGCCTGCCAATGCTTTGGTTTTTTTTATTAAAAAATAACAACCTTCTTACTCTATATATGTAAACTCACTATCCCGAATAAATATTTTGGTGTAAAGCAGAGTTGTGGTACGACCCCATCGTTCCAGGCAAATCAGTTCAAGTCATGCAAACTAAAACAGCCATAATGGAAATAAATGTTCTATTAGGTAGTATTAGCCCCTGAGATATTGTTAACTCACTGTAAAAATTGCAATGTATAAAAAAAACGGAAAAAGTCCAGGCAGCCAGGATGCCAAAAATGTCAAGTACAATTTACGGGATTTTCTTGGCATCCTGGCTATTAGGACCTTTTCCGTAAATTTTACGAGAATTTACCGTAAAAATAATCGTGTAACAGTAAAATTTTCGAAAAATTTACTGTACAAAAATACAAATGCCCGTAAAATTTACGGGATTTTCTTGGCATCCTGGCTGCCAGGACTTTTTCGGTAAATTTACGGATATGTTTACAGTGCTCCATACTCTAATTACTAGAATTATTTTAGAAACTTTCTTGCAATATACATTAATTTACCAGCTTTCGTGATTTCCATCAAATCGTTGGAGCTGCATGACAGTGGAACGCAGTATGCCGTTCGTATTTCCTATGTTAAAAATAAATATGAGGTTATAAATATCTGTTATTTGTTTAATCTGACTGCTGATTGGTCGGTTTGTCCACGTTACATTCAACATGCTATTGTTTCTAGTTAATAATGATTGTCCTATAGACCTTACAGTATTTCCAATTTATTAGTCAGCTCATCAGCATTCTATCGTAAACCGTTGTGGTGGTAGATCCAAGCCAACGGAGGAGTAAGTCGCAAAACTAGTTTTTCCAAATAGACAGAAACAAAAACATTGTCATTTTTTAAAAAATATTTGTTTATCTCAAAAACATAGCCTACAGTTTAAATATTCAACTTTGATTAGCACTTCGCAAATAAACATCGTATGAAACTATTTTTTTCATATTAAAGATAATAATGTTTAAAACCAATAGATGCACTGATTATATTTAAATAACATAGAATAACAGTTACTCCAAATAATGAAAGTGAGGCCATGTT
>JAOTQE010078980.1:0-15923 GCA_025631205.1 Nesometra sesokonis
ACCTCCTTGTTCAAACTTCATTCACACTTCAGTTTGTTAAAGCTGAGACACTTATTTTCTTAAAACCATTAGGACAATAACTTTTGAAAGATGCGAGATAACCTCACCTAATTTTTATTATCAATTTATGAGAGTTCGAAAATTGGAACCCCATGTCACATGACTTGGATGTTATTTTGGATTTTTCAAAAAGCATCATTTTGGCCTCTACTCCCATATCAAATCTTGAAATGCCCTCAAATTTTGGTTTAGACTCCTTGCCTCACCCTGACTTGTGAGTTAAAAAAGTGGGCACCGCATATCACATGGCTTGGCCACTATCTTTGATTTTTTAAAAACCTCTTTGGCCATCGCTCCTATATCAAAACATAAAACGTCCTCACATTTAGGAATTAACACCCCCTACTTGTCTCGAAAGATGTACTGGGTTCTTTAAAGTGCACATGTTCTGTTTGTGTACACTGGGCCTACGGTTTATAGTCCTTATCCAAGAAGAATTGTTTCACCACCAGAACCATGGTGCGAGCGGGCCTTAAACCCGTGCTGTTGTTTTTGCTATGGTTCATGTTTCCAATGCATTAACCACTCGGCCATACAACTCACACTTTATCCTTATTCTTTGTAAAATATCACAACTAAATAATTGCTTTAATTTTAACATTTAAAAAAATATTTACCTTTAATTATTGTACAGAGAATCATCAAGTATCTATATGTGTAAATATTTGATGGATGAGGGCGCCAGACTGCATATCTATGACCCCCAAGTTGTACATGAGCAGATCATTGCTGACCTGACCCACAAGGATATTTCTGAGCATTCTGAACGAGGTGAGACAAAATGATTTTTATTCAAAGGAAGTTTTCATTGAGTGAGCTACAGCAATTTATGTTAAAAAGGACCAATGCTTTGATGTTTTAGGAGAGTATCTGAGCGTGATGCAGTGGGCAGATAGAGGGGTGTAGGTGTATTAAGAGATTTAAAATAAAGTAGAATGCCATTTTTGATCATGCACTCCAAACTGCTAATTCCTGCATCTGCATTAGCTACAATCAAACTTACTGCATTCAAATTAGAAGTGGCATTGAAGTATGATTGAATTTGAAATTGACTTAAGCCAAAATTGCACTGGAATTTTTTTAGTAAGACTTACCTACCAAATATTAAGTTTCACTCACATGCCAACAGCCTGAGTATTTTATCTTAGAAGAAGAATGAGGAATGTCTGTATATTTTAATTGAATATTCAAATGTATTGCTGGATACCATTTTATATCCAGTTTTTTACCAAAAATTGTATTTAACTAATTAAGAAATAAAAGATGGCTTTCTTTTTAACATAATTATTTAAAAGATAGTTATTGTTATTATTATTTACAATTATGGTTGATCAGGAAAATCCAAGATGTCTGCTGCTTCCCCGGTTGAAACAGATCGGGAAAAAGGTAAATTTGAAGGTACTTTATGCCATCTTCATTCCAGCCGATTTAATCATTCAATTTTCATTTTTTATATTTATATTGCTTTGAATTTTGGGTTTATCATTCATTATATTTTCCAAATAATTTTGTTTTACTTTCTGGACAGTTTATTTAAAAGAGGGTCAAGTTTGCTTTAAAATGGTTTCATGTTAATATTGAAACTATAAAAATATTTGGTTTAGCATGATTTTTGGTTTTCTGGGAGGTCATCAGTTTTGAAAAAGTTAAAATGATTGGACATATATGCAATTCACTAAAGCAACTTACTCTATCACCGAGCGCATAGAGGCTTTTTGCATTATGCGCTATAAAAATCTAACTATTATTATTATTAGATAAAGGTTGTTTGTTTTGTTTATTATGTTTTACTTCTTAGTGTGCTTGTAAATAAGCATGCACTTTTTTTTTGCTTAATTCATAAAATAAAATTTAGTATGCTTTTTATTTTTTATTATTTATCATGGCATACATCAGAGCAGAGAATCAGACTTGCCAACTCACCCGATCTCATCAGGTGTCACCCGAAATTCAGATTAATCTCCAGTTTTCCTGGTTGAATGTAATTTTCAGCTGATTTCCCAAAATTTTGATTGATTTATTGTTATTATTGAATGTATTTCTTTGCCTGCTTTGCAGTTCATGATTGCAATTAAAAAGAGCAGATATTTTCAATTTGATTGTCGGCACCAACAACGAATATGCCAGGGGACACTAGGTTTATGCCTAAAATTTGGGCAGGAAATAATAGTATCCTTTTGTTTACAGCATGGCCAAGCTTTCTTGCGAGCGAGATGTGTAAATAAAATTAATTTTGTCATTTTGTTAAATCTGAAGATCTCCAGATTTTCTGCTAAATCTTTTCTAAGGTTTCAAATACAATCTCCAGATTTGGACGACTCGGAGGTTAGCAGGTCTGGTACATTGGACATTTTATCACAGGTATAAAATAAAAACCCATAAATCATGCAAGTTTGAGGATGCAGGTTTTCTATCCTAGGACAACTATTTGTTGTTTTATAGCTGTCAAATGCATTCGTTCATATTGAAATGCATGCCATCATGTTTGGATTCAATAATTCAGCACTGTAATTATTATTTATTATTAGTTAGTTTATAATTCACAATATTTTGAGTGGGCAACATTGATGATATAATTATTTTTGAAATCTTGAATCCTAAAACTATGGCGTGTATTTTAATACTTGGGCTACGAATTATATTTTATCAGAGATTATGGACTTGTAATTTTTTTATGTGTAGTTAGTTCATAAAATATGATGTATTTTGTTATGGTTGGTCAGCTTATTATACCTGCATTAACATGTAAATTAATTATGATTCATAGTCATAATCATAAACTTTATTCATCCTCATAATGAGAAAATTACATTGCTCATCTTAGACGACGGTATAAAACAGTAAAAATATTTAAAATGACACTTTCAAACTGAATAAAAGTACAGTAAACAAGAGTCCGGTTCTAGACCACCAGTCATTGATATCCCTGGACGCATGTTGGTATAATGGAGTAAAGATAGCGGTTTATTGCAGCAACCACAGACCTTAACTGCCCACTTAGAGCACTTCTGAGACTGTTTTAGCATTTAATGGATGACTTTCATTATCACAACTCCAAAAAGTCGGTTCATGTACTCAAGGTACAAGGAATCAACGGACTGCTGTTCCAAACCCACTGTCCGCCCAACCCTTCTAACCACCCGATTTATATGTTCCTTATCTCTCTTATTATCTGAGTTTTTACATAGGTCCTTGATATTCTAAATACATTCAGTCATTGTTTACTAAAGGTTAACACAGACTGCATCATACAGTGAGGTTCATATGATGTCTTATTGGCTTGGCCTGTCCGAATTGACTTCAGATACAATCGCCAATTGCATCATACTGTCTAAGTGGAGGTGTCAGGGGCCGTCTACCTGTCTGTCTTACCTGTATAATTTTGAATTGACAACCCCGACTACTTATTGAGTCACAACTCTCATTTTATCATGCTGAATTAGCCTTTATAATGTTCTGAGTTGAGATAAAAAGTGGCATAATCTAAGTTTTGATTTTTTCTCTCCAGTAACGAAATTAGTCAAGATATTCAAAGACCCATATGAAGCACTAAGGGGCGCTCATGCATTTGTATTGTGCACTGAGTGGGATGAGTTTAAGGTATGTCATATTTCATTCATTTGAAAGAGAATTTGAAAGAATTTTATACTGATATTTAATTTTTGTGTAATTTGTTGTTGTTTCTTTTTAAAATTATATATAACTTTTTCTAAATAACAACGAAAGTACATAGCTCTATCATAACTGAAAATGTTCATCTGGTTTGAAGATACCATAGTGTTAAGTTTAAATTTGTTACAAACCATCAAATTTACTGACCTGACTAACAGTACTTGACTCTAGTTTTTGTTGTTTTGTTGTAATCTTTTTAAAGTGTACATGATTTTTAACTTGTTTTATATTTAATATACATAGTTTTATACGACAAAAGCTATTGCTTGAATACATTTTAAACAATTTTAGACCTACATTCCTATTGATTATTGTACAATTGTTCATGTTACATTTGTTGATCCACTTTGATCTGTGCAATCAGTTCATCATATCAGCTTTAGCGGTTTTATGTTTGTAATTGTACTGTTTGTGTTTGTATTGTTGACAGAGGTTTGGTTAAGCACATTTTTTTATGACAGTTTTTGTTCTAAATTTTGCTTGTTCTCGACAGCTTCTGTTCAACTCATTTTGTTTCCTTTTGTCGGAAGATATAATATAAATATAAAATAAAATTTCAGTTCAATTCAGATTTATTCATCATATAAAATTATCAAAATAGCAATAAGATACAAAGTAAAATACACAATGAAATGGACATCCATAAAAAGGTTCATAAGAGTGTCCAATATTTTTAAAATGTTAGTGTTACATGAAATAGATCAAATAAGTAGTACAGTAATTACAAAATATATAATGTATACAAGAATAAATCTTAATATTTTACAAAAAAATTGATCAAATAGCATTAAAATGTATAAGAGAATGCATGTAATTAAAAAAAAAATAAGGGGCATTCCTTATAAAATCTACCCAGAAAATTAAATTTCATTGGAAATTTCCCTGTGTATTATTTCTAAAATAATAAATGTGGTTGATTACCTGCATAACCCTTTAGATTTATTCACAAGAATAAAAAACGAAAATTATTGAACTCTAGATTTCTCTGATATTTGTTGATACCTGTTACTAAAGCTACTAAGTTGTAGATCATATCCACGCCATGTTGCCGAGGCTAATCTCTCCACAGCGAGCGCCATGTTTGCATGCGAAATGCGCGCACATAGCTTACTGATGATTACTAGATTTATGAAAGCAGATGCATCCACATTATTTTTTGTGATCCTTGTGAAAAATAAATTCTGTTGAAATTTGTATTTTTTAGTGTTTGGAAGTGGTAAAATGGTATAAAAATGGCAAATCAGTATTATATTTATAAATTTAAATATTATGTAGTCAAATCCACTAGATTGGCCCTGTAAATGGCCAATAAAAATTTAAAATTCATCTTACTAAAACCTCTTTTAAAACAGTCAATTTTATTTTTTAGTGAATTATTTAGCAACCACAATTCACTGTAGTAGAGAAACCGATTACAATAACAACTGTACTATATTTAGCGGGATTATAATACCTAAAATTTTGAGTACAGTATTATTTAATCTAATTGATTTTTTATCTTTTTTAGGAATTGGATTATCTGCGGATTTACAATAGCATGCTAAAACCAGCGTTTGCATTTGATGGACGTCGAATCCTGGACCATGATGCTTTGAGTAATATAGGCTTCCATGTAGAGAGCGTTGGTCATAGAACAAAGTTAAATGACTTTCTACCCATTACACCATAGAATAATAATATTAGAATTGCTGAAACTGGACATTTTATATCATTGTATTTAATAAATGTATTTAAGTTTTTTTATCTAGAAATATTTTTATAAAGTTTTTTTAATAATAGAAAATTTTATGAGCCCAAAATTATGGATTTTAAATGTTTATTATATAGAGAATACTTTTTGCTATACATTAAAATAAATATATATAATCATGAAACAAGCGACTTTTTTATACCTTGTTTCGTAAACCCTTCGATGCAGAAGATTAGAATTTGAAATAAATATAAAATTCCATTTTTGGCCTGTTAACAAATCCTCCGACGAACATTCTGAATAAAAATTTAAAAAAAAATATTTTATTCCAACCTCAAATTTATGAATACAATATTTTTCTGGAAATAAAAATATTGTGTTAATAATTGTTATTTTTAATACTTTTTTAATATGACTTGCTAATGGAAAAATATAATTTAATTTTTTTTAATTCTTAGCTCCTTTAAGCTGATTGTCCCAAAAAGGTTCACGAAACAAAAGTTATCACATGAGAATGTCTACAAAAGTTTTGTATTACTGGGTGTTTCACCCTACTGATTTACTGTATATTTTTATTTGATTAGCTGATTGCAGTTTTAAAGTACTGTATTGGGTGGAGTAGGGTATGCAGTTGATTTACTAACACTGCAGGAAAGTCAAGGGCTCCATGATTGTGTGGTATTTCTAAAATTGTAGAATTTGCACCTCTTGATGCTCAGAAGTAGCATTTTGATGTATTTTATACGTTCAGATAGGACAGATCTTTGGATGTGTGGGCTACAACAATGGTTGGGGCTGCAGTGAGAATATTTTAGAATTTTTAACTTAGAGGCTTAGAAATGGTACTCTTATATTTAAATGTTTTTTAAGTGTTACAATTTAACAAAATTGAGACCAAAATACCACTAGATAATATTGGTACGGTGGCCGTCATACCAGTTCTGCCGCCTCTGTTACATTGCCAATGATAGGGCATAGTTGAATAAGCCAAGAAGTTATTAAACGGGAATACAAAGCCACATCGATATGGTTAGAACTGTACATGGAATACTCAAGAACAAGAAAGGTCCAAACTTTAGATACCCTATTTTTATTCTTAAACTTAATTAAATCTTGATAGTAAAATTTTAAAAATATATATGAATCTCCTAAATTGAAAATATAAAAAAAAACTATGATGTTCATTCATTATTCATATTTTAGTACATTTTTGTAGTAGTTCTTTATTTTGATATAAATTTTTTTTTTAATTGTTTTCACTTTTGTTTTTTAGTATTAACATTTTTATTCACCCTTTTCAGTCTTTGTTGTTAATTTGACCGCATTAATTTCTATGGCTGTTTTATCCAGTAGTAGTGCAATTTGTGTTTTAGACCAAGATCTTTAAAAATTATATTTTAATACAGTAGTTTTTTTTTTTATTTGGCATGTACAGTATACATTTTTAATATTATCTCGTTTAGAGCAATTCTAATTATTCTATTATATATTCAGTATTCTGATACTTTTAATAATTGTTCCCTATATCATAAGTGGGTTAATTGCTATAAAATGAGTGGCGCTGTAGCTTGGTGGCTTGCTGTAACATGCTTGCTTTCCAAGGTCCTGGGTTCGAACCTAGTTGAACACAAGGTTCTTCCCACGACTTAACAGTAGGGCCTACCATTTCTTAAGCCTCATGAGACTTGGTTTCAGAACAAAAATCTCATCCTGCAAGTGGTGAGAAAACTTACTGTCGGATGTGAAACAAAATAAATTATCACCCTTGAAGCAATTGAAATACTGTATGAGCATGCCATGTAATGGTTACCTGTGTCTGTAGGCCTACATGCATTAGTAAAATTGTAACTACCTGTACATACAAAGTGACCTTTACCGAGAATGTCTTCAAGATGTTTCTGGGCAGTCGTAGTGACTTGGATGGGACTTGGCCCTGATCTCTGCAAGGTTGCTGCCTTAGCTGGTACTTAGCCCTGGTCTCCAGAAGGTTGCCAAGACATCTCTGCAACTGATGGAGACATTGCACAGACTTCACATAGAGACTGAAAAAGTCTCAAACATGTTTGATATCCTTCCTTGCGACTCCTCGGAGACATCGTGTAGGCATCTCTTCAACTAGCATAATCTGGAGTCGGGAACTAGTTTCAAGCCTGTTGAGATACCCTTTTATCTAGATAGCTTGTGCTATAACAGTTGTCCATGAAGACATCTAATGAGCTCATGATTATAGCCTGCCAGGGACTGTCTAAAACCATTATTATCAATTTGACCCAGGAACTATCAGTTCACGTATTGAATATTATCATGAAATATTTTTAAGGTGTGCTTCTAAGAAAGTATTCTTCCATATTTATCTGTAATAAATATTTTTGTTTTAGAAATTTTCATCACTGTCTTTTAGTATTTCATTTACAATTAAATGTACATTACATGTCACACTCATGCGAACAACTGCTTCTTCTGATTAAATGCGACTCCACATGTGATAACTTTATGTATTATGTATACATGTAGTATAGTACAATATTTTTCCAGAATTTTGCAACATTATTGCCAAAAAAAAACCACAAAAAGTCTAGAAGCCTCTTATTTTCTAACGTTTTCCCGTGTAAAGAGCATATTATACACCCTAAATACACTAAATTTATTCTCATTTTCCCACTTTGATGTCACTACAAAATGATGAAGTTGATTTTAAAATTAGTGTTGATTTTTTGGTCAATTGCAAGTAACAGTACATCACAATTTTCTTTGCAACTATAATTTTTCCAGAATTATAATCAACAGATTTAACTGGCCAACCTTTAATTTTTGTTGTGTTTAGACAGCTATATAAACAGATACAACTTGTCAATTTCCAGTCAAATAATTTATTTACAATGATTCAGAGTAAAACAGTAATTTTAATAAACGCCTTGTTCATTGAACACAAGCCACCAGGAACAGATACAGGATCCAGCAAAAGGGGGTGGGGGCACACTTTCCCAGGTCCAGGTGGCTGTGGTTCCTGGTTGTGATTTTGACAAAAAAAATGTATTTTCACGTTTTTGTACCATGTTTATGTTATGCCCATTTGTATTATTTTTAGGGTCAATTTTATACCCGGTGCTCCAAATATAAGGGGAGGGGTACAAATGTTTTGCCAATAATTGGGGGTCTGCCGCTTGCATGCCTCTCCCCCTAAAACTGCCAGCAACAAACCTGGCATGACAAATACGTTTGACTTAATAATAATATGCAACACGCCCTTAGTGCGCACACCCCTTGATCCGCCCTGTACTAGTCTTAGTTCAAGATGATTCGGTTTAATTCATGGAAAGATCAAAGACACCAAATGCGTTCCAGCAGGTGGATTATCATACTTTCTGATGTTTTTACAACAAAGCAGCCAAAACTTCGACCACTGGAGGCGCACTTCATTAAACACTTTAAAAGTATATAATACAGACCTGGGCCAAGTCTAGCCCTGTACATGCATACAGTTCAAATCAGAAATGTTTACGTTTTTAACTTATAAATGCTCATAATACTTAATAATATGTGACATTTATATAGCACTTATAGACAAGGCCTCTAAGCGCATCACAATTACTACTCCCAGTCATTGGGACAAACACACATGGAATACAATTCATTCCATAATGTTGCAGCTGTAATCAGCGCATACAGTATGTTGCAGCTGTAATCAGCGCATACAGTATTTGTACCTCCCCGGTACCCACTATACTCCTGCGTGGAGAGAGGCAACGTGGATAAAGTGTCTTGCCTAGGAACACAGTCGACCAGAGTGAGCCTCAAACCACCGACCTCATAATTGGAAGCCCTAACGCCACTGCTGCGCCAACTGCTTCCACTACTTAATGTACTTGACATTGGCCTCTCATACCCTAAAAAGTAAGCGCTCTCACAAAGGAGTGCTCTTCTTGTTAAATGTTAAATTGTTTTAATAATTCACCAACTCACTGACCAGTTGAATTCTCAGTAAGTCCCGACAAAAGTTCTCCCAATTATGGTTTTAGCCATCAAATTTATCATTAAAAATTTCCACTAACCAAGTGCTACATTTGAATATGTGCCCCTCAAGTTATCTATCAGGGTGGAACCACCGGGTTGCATTAGGGTTGCATGAACCTCTATTTTGGCAGTAAAGCTTTTTCTGCCTCTGGAATTCAGTGGGCACACTGAGTGGCCCCCATCACTTGCCTGACAGTACTCGCCCCAGTCTACATTATCTGGGGTTACTGAAAAAAGATTTGGACTGTACTCTGTAAAAATTCATTACAAATTTTTTACAAATATATCAAAAACTCTCTGGTAATACCGACAGTTCCAGAAAGAAAATTCAAACGTATGAATTTACTGTGACGGAGGTATTTACAAATTATAAAAATATTTTTTTTCTTCATACACTTGTTATCTTAAAGTTTCACATGTTAATTTGAAACATCCCCTTGTTATATTTAGTATTCTGTAACATACATTAACCTTTTCACCTTTTGGCACGCGCCAACTGTCACTTGTGCTGCTGCTGCATGGCAACAGCTTACGTGAGTGGTGAAATTTCATGTGCCGGCGGCGCAGCGCAAGGTTTTTAACATGTTTGATAGCTACTCATGCCAATGGCGCACCATGTGCGGGGGTTGTAAGCTTTACACTTAAGCCATTTATATATAAAAACTTTTTGCTGCCCGTGGGTACACGTAAATTCATCGCACACGTAAGCTGTTGGCGTGCAGCTGCGGCACAAGTGACTGTTGGCATACGTGTGTGGCGGCCTTGACAATATCAGTTTCAGAAAATATGATACTTTCCTGCATCAAAACTGACCTAAATGTACATCATCAATAGAAGTTCCAAGTACTGTAATCAAATTAATAGCAAATTTCTACAAAAAAAATAAGACTTCAGACCTAGCTTGGTCATAGAAAACCGAGATACAGTACTGAGTTGAAAAATGTTTGGGATAGCCCCAAATATTTAGTTCCCCGGTGAAGAGACTTGTTTACATATACTGATTACAGGATATGCTCAAGGTCAGGCCTAATTAGTGTAGCATTGAATAGGCAACATAATAGCACTATAATTATATCGCTATATTTTAACTATGTAAATACTGCACCATTTTTGTTCATTCAAAAGTATAATGGCAAGCTTTAGTATAACAACACATTCATTTGTAATACATTTGTAAGAAAATGGTTTATATTACTGTAATACTAAAAATAATGCAGCCAATAATTACAATTGATTGATCATAAATCAATACTAATAAATTACTTTAAGCATTTAAGTAAACAAACTTGGCCTACTTCTTTTTTTCCAATGAGGACTGTATCTCAGTTTGCTTGGTGACTTTTACCTGACACATAAACGGCAAAGTATACAGTAGTATACAAATATATACTGTACCGAGATGAAAAGCTCTGGTTAAACCTATGGCTTCCAAAGTATATGTAAAAGTACTATTTACTATACTATATAGTATTTTTTGCAGTCACTGAGGGACCGATAGCTTTCATCTCAGTATATATTTGTTTTATATACTGGATTCATACATTCTTGTTCACTGATTGAGTTCTGTGCAGCGCTGAACACTGCGGTCGCAACCGGCACCAGTTCATATGAGATAGCGCCATCTGGTGTTGAAATTGGGATAGAATCCGTAAAGTCTTTTACTATTTACGGATCCGTAAATAGTATTTTGGTGGTTGGATTATGTTTGAACATGTGACACGCTTTTAACCAATCAGTAAACAAGGATAAATCAATCCAGTATATAATATAAAATTATAATTCAACAATTGCATTACAAAAAAAATTCTCAATGATATTAAAATATTAGAAAACAAATTAATATTTACAAAATTTATTAAAACATACACTGTTGTAGTAAACTTCATTCAACATTTATGGCAGCAGCATTTTTGATAATTTAAGCCTAAAAAGCCCAAGCCCATATTTTTAATGTGGGTTAGTCTGGATTTTGTTTTAGTAGACACTTTTTACTGTTATATTTTGCATTTTGATTTTGGGGATATTGTATGTATTTTGTACAATTTTCAGGATAACTTTATGGTTATATCCAAAACTCAGTAAAATACTGTATCAAGACTACATTTATCTAAAAATTAAGATTGTATTTACAGAAAATGTGTCTACAAAAAAAAACTCAACCAACAAACCTAAATTTAGCTTGGGTATAAATTTTTTGCCATAATGATATTTAATATCATATATAAATTGCTCTGTGTTGGAGGATTTCAACACCTCAGACATGGTGAGAGGTAGCTCATTGTTTTCTACCCCTGAAAGTGGGGTGCTCGAGGACCCAAAGCATCAACTCCACCCACCACTGTAGTTACTGGTTAATTCACATGGATCAAATTACATGCTTAAATTAGGGGCGGATTGCTATAAAACAGTCTTAACTGATGGTCTTAACTTACAAAATAAAGTCAGCTTTAACACATACAGTAGATGGTCTTAGCAAAGAAAGTCACCCAAGTTAGACCATTGCTATAAAACAGTCTTTCCTAAGACCGTGTTGAGTATTGAATCTTGAACAAACACTCCATAGTAACGGTAATTGAGGGCGCTATTTTAGGTAATTTCTATACCACATCACATTTGAATTTTTTACGAAATTTTATGCTCGTTTTCATTTCATAATATGGTGTTGTTTAAACATCTATAGTTGTAACAATTAAAACAGGCAATTTAAGGTAAAATAATGCTGACACCACATTGTAAGTGATTTAAGACCATAGCCTCCTCCAAACATGCTTTAATACTTAAGACCGCTAACTGCTAAGACCGCAGTATAGCAATGGTCTATAAGTAAAGACCGTGTGTAATGTCATGATTATAGACGGTCTTAAGGTTAAGACTGTCTAAAGACCGCTTATAGCAATCCGCCCCTGATGTAGATGCAAAGATATGGACATTTGATTTACAAAAAAATGTTTTTGAGAGAATCGCCCACAAAGTTATAAAAAGATTAAATTTCATATAAGTGCATAACAGACATTTTCCTGCATGAAACCTGATCCAAGAAAAGTATATACATTACAATTGAATGATGACACAACTATTTTGTTCAACATTATCTTTGTATGCAGTCAATATTTAATGCATAAGGACTGCACTGAATATCACCGAAAAATAAAATGTCTCAGAGGCACACCATAAAACATGACAAGTGATGGAATTGGTCACTGATAGAGAAAAGGATGGAATCTGATGATAAAGGGTACTGTATAAACTCTACAGTGGCGGATCCAGCAGAGCTGGAAAGAGGGGGTCTGATGCTAGATAGACTGGTACCACAAAGGGGTCTAGGGTCCTCCCAAGGTCCATTTTTCAGCGAATGAATTTCCTGGGTATGTGAAAGGCAATTTTCACTGTTATTTTATTGCAAAAATGAGTTTTTCAAGTTAAAATAAAATTTGTCCAAGTCAAAAGAGAGTGGTGATGTGACTCATTTTGTGGTGATAGCTTTTTTAACTGCTGCATAAACAGAATCAAACAATTTAATTTTGTTCTTTACTATCTACTGACATTTTACGTTTTGATTTGATAAAGGCCATGCCATGATTTCGCATGTGTGTCCTCAAGTCGATCTCCGCATCAAATACTTTGTAACAGACTTGGCATTCCATTGAACTACTATCGAATTTCTTCAAAATCTGCGCAGCTGGCGATGTCTTTGCTTTCACCTTCTTCTCATTTCTATCTTCACTGCAATCAACTTCTTGACTCGTATTTTGTTTATGAAAATTCTGATCCAAAGCGTAAATTTTATGTGCAGCTCTGAGATGCATCCTGTATGAGAGGGCAGCACGGAAGGACAATCCACATTCAAGACACTGGAGGGCACCGTTAGGATCATGATTTTCCAAAAGATGATTCTTGAAATCTGCACGACCGGGGCATGTAAATTCACAAAGAGCACACTTAAAATCTTTGCGCGGAATAACAATCTTTAATTTCTTTAGTGGTTCAACATCTTCTTGGGTATCTGCCTTTCTCTTTCGCTCTTCAGTCTCGGCTCCCACACCAGTTGATCCAGCACTCGTTGTGGCCTTCTCAATAGCATTTTTTAAATCTCCTTCTTTATGTTTCAATGACGCATAATGAACATCCAGTTCTTGTTTAGATTTAAAAGTCAAATTTTTACCGCCTCTTGTACACAGTAGACATACATACACTCCAGAATCTTGGATTTCTCCAGCACGAGGTTTTACAGTACTTTCGGCCTCCTTAGACTTCAATGTACCAGCTTCTGTATTTTTCAACTTGTTCTGCAACTTATGACTGCAGTGTTTCTTATGTGGTGCCAGTTCATTAAACTGGAGAGCACGGTTACAAAATTCACAATGAAAATGTCCGGCACAATTCTTGTGTGTTACCAACATGTGGGTGTCTAGCGACAACACCTGCTGAAAGAGTTTTCCACAATGAGCGCATTCATGGACAACTTTAGTATCACTTAGCTCTGAATAAGTATGCATTGTCTGGATATGTGTAGTTAATTGCTTCTTATTGGCAAAAACTGTTTCACAGAGAGGACATTTTATTATAATATTACACATATTTGAATTATTGCTGCTATTGTGTTCCACAGCAGTGTGGCATTTTAAGGTTTCTACTGATCTGTATGCCAACTGGCATTCAACGCACTTGAAGAAACTTTCTGCATGTCTGTCCAAAAGGTGGCTTTGATAGACCCTGAAGCTTGATACATAGATGTTGCAAACTGAACAACGAACCAAGACTTTCCTTGACATGTGGAAGCAGGATTGTTGGATGTGCTGGTATGCATCTCTTTCAGTATCAGACACAAGGCCACAGTCTGGACACTGTAGAGGTTGCTTGTGGAGATGGTAATTCTTATGCAACTCTGCCATACAAGGGTTGAACAAAACCTGATCGCAAAACTCACATACAACTCTTTTCGTTTCCCTTTTAAAATGCATACGTTTAGTGTTCCATGGTGTAAATTTTTCCATACAAATTAAGCACATTTTCATACCATCTTTAAGATAATCTTGACTTCTATCCATGTTTTTAACACTTGTTTTGCTTCCTTCCGTTGTTGAATCCATAGATGTTTGTGTAGCATTTGCTGGAGGTGTTGACAAACTCTTCTGTGTTGGAGTTTTGTCACTATCTTCTTCAATACCTCTGTTCACATTACTTATGAAGTTTGCATCTTGTGATTGCAACACAGATAAATCGGTAAGATTAGCCCTCAGCTCGAATGGTTTCTTAGTTACTCTGGCATGCTCACGTGCATGAATAAACAAACTGCATTTATTAAGGAAGTGTTTTGTGACATTGCAGAAAGGACACTTATACTTGATTAGGCTGCTACATCTGTTAATGTGCAAGTTAAGACTAGACTGAAAATTGTATGAGTCACCACATCCTAAACACTTGAATGGACTACCTTTAACCTTGTCAGCAAAGCAGGCTGGCACATCTTTCGCAGCATGCTTTGGTCCAGATTTAAACAAATTAGATAAGCCGCCACCATTGATAGAACATGGTTGGGAATTTGATTCAAAACCACTTGTTTTTATATTATCTGCAGATGCTAGATTTCCGTTACTACTTGATGGCTTCTGTGCTGCAGGAGTACTTATGAATTTGTAATTTAATTTTCTGCTCTTTGAGTTTCTTGGTGCAATTGTTGTTGTCTTTGTTGAATCCTGTAAAGTTTGAACAGTGTTAACAGTAGTTAAGTTCTTCCTCACCATGTTCCCATTTCCTGTAATGAAAGCCAATCTCTGACTTGCTGATGGAACTACCATATCTGATGTCTTTATCAAAGGAGCAATAGCAACAGGAGTTTTTGAAGTCTTTAATGGTATCGGTTTTCTGTTTGATGTCTGCACAACTGCAAAGGAAACAGGTGCTTGTGATGCTGGTACAGGAGCCAAGTTGGAAGTCGAGATGGAAATCGGAACGACAGATGGGACTGCTGTGGGGATGGAGATGGAAATGGGAACTGGGCTGGCTCCAGAGATTGAAATTGGTGTTACAACAGATCCTGATATGGTTTTAAGTTGTCCAACTGGATTCCCAGATAAAAGCCTTCCATCTGTATTTATGTTTGATGTAGCATCTAATGAACAACTGATGTTTTCCGAGTCTTTGGCATCTCTCTCAACTTTGACGATGGTTTTACATTTAGCATCCAAATCTTTGTCTGAATTTGGTCTAGATATGTTATCAGAACATTCACTATCATCTTTGCCTTCATGGGGTAAATTTAGGTTAGTAGAAACCTGAAAATGGACAAATATTAACAGATTATTATCAATTAAAATTTAACCATTTTTTGCTGGGTGAATTAATTGCTATGCCCACTCATGCCAGGGTAAATTTTTTCTTAGGGAGCCCGTCATAATAAAACATCGCAGAATCGCGTTGCCGACTCCAACTTGATAGTGGATTACCCTAGCGCGATGTCAACGCGCTGGGATATTTTCTTGGATTA
>JAOTQE010078991.1:0-15917 GCA_025631205.1 Nesometra sesokonis
TTTTGTTTTGGGAAATTTAAATTCCCCAGTAATGGCGGCGACAATAGAGGGCGCCATTCTTCTCGGATTGGTCTATAGATATGTACATGATACGACATAATAATGCATATGCCCGTTTGGTTCTGTTAGTTCCATTTGGCATTTAATACATTAGAGTCATTTGACAGGGTTTTCTCTGAACTTATTAGTCAGTTCTATTAGGGTTTCTCGTATTTCTAGTGTACTTAATAAAATTTCAAACACATAAATCCATGTTTTTACAACTGTTAATAGTTCCGCTAAATAAAATGTGAAAATAATTTAATCTTACACTATTTATATAATAGATTTCAATAAAGTTGAGTAGGTTAATATTTAAAAAGTACTGTATCTTTGAACCTTGTTCAGCTTAAAAACCCACTAGACTGAGACTTTGAAAGTCACCACGGCCATTTCACTGAAACTTATGACAACTATCGTAATAAGAGCTAAAAAACATATTTGTTGGCCAAGCCTGATGGACCCGAACAATTTTGTATATCAGGGTTGGCATTTTTTCATGACTTTTTGGCTGAATACATTAAATAAACTATTGGAATAAAAAAAATCCACTTGCAAAAATGACAGCAAAAGGTAATCTCTGACCAACCAACCAATCCAAATTAAAAAAAAAAAAGAGCTTTGGAAATGCTCTATTTAGGCAAGACTTGACATATTTGGTGGTAATCATATTTTATCTTCTCCTGTCTGCAACAACCACAAACTCTATTCAGATTTTTCCTTCAATAAGCTTAATAGAGTATTACAAATAAATATTATTGATAATCTTATTAAAAATTACAAACTCGGTGCCAAGAAAATCCATGTCATATTGTATGAATTTTTAGTACAGTAAAACCTGTCCAAGTCAAATCCAAAGTGGAATTGAAAATACATTTGATTAGATGAAATTGACTACAGAATTTTAATATGAAACACACAGCACTTTGGCATTAAAAACAAGATTGACATTTTGACTTTGACAAGTTTGACTGTAGCTATTAACAACAAAAGCACTATCATGACATTATGGTACTTCTACAGTCGACCTTCTTGTTTATTTTTCCCTCGCCCTCAAAGGTGTTTTTGTACATGAGAAACAGTGGTTTCATGAAAACCGTTAACATAAGGCAGAAATACCCTTATTTGTGCTTATTTTTCTCTTTGGTTGTTACTTAGACTCGGAGAAAAAAATATGCAAAAATGAATTATGATCATTTTGATCATCGGTTCTTCAGCTATAGTTTTAATGATGTAATTGGCTAGATATTGTTTCATACTACATTTTGGGCAAGGCATGGCAAAACCACCAAGTTGTTGCAAAATGAAAAGGTAATATTAAAACCCTATTCCCCATTTCATAAGCTTTCAAATGAGGGGTCAATTGTCAAAATCGAACAACTGTAACCAAAGTTATTGAAAATATACAAAAAATTACTTTGTATTGCTGTTAATTCTCTATTGTTTATTTGCTTATTTCTCAAAAACTTTCTGTGCGACAACTTGGTGGTTTTGCCGTGCCTTGCCCCATGAGAAGGTCGACTGTACTTATATGGTGTGAATATTTGAGAGTGTTTCATCATCATTTTTATGCACACAGCAGGCTGTGTTAACCTTAATAACATAAATGTCGCCCTCATATATCTAAACAAGCTTTTTACAGTCAGAAGATTTTAAACAATTTTGTATAAATTCATTTCATAAGCTACCATCACCTTTTAAAAGTTATGTAAATTGTTTGTGTTTGTTCAAATGTAACTAAATATATATTTGTCATAAGTGATGTTTATACACACAATTTGTATATTTTATATTATAAGTTATTTCATTTTATAATATGTAATTTTTTCTATAGTTAAGAGAATAATTTCAAAAATTGTACATCAATCATATTTTGTTAATATTTTTAGTTGATTCAATGTGCTTTAATGTGTCGTTTAATGTTAAATAAAATTTGCAAACTGAAAATCTTAGTTTCAAGATTATTTATTGTTCAGCAAGATTAATAAAATATTTTGGTAGTGTTAAGAATATGAAGAAAAATTAGGAATGAATTATAGATGCATAATTTATGGAAATTGGTGTGGTCTATGGTCAACAAGAGCCGTCCACCATGCCTGAACCTGAGGGAGGGCTTACAGGATATGTGTATATGGTAAAATTTATATAGTACCTTTTATAGTAGTGTTTAAAGGCACTATGTGGATCAGACATTACACATTCATATGACTTTCTACCCCCCTATGGACATATCATCATGTCCTGCTGCCCAAAACAGGTGCTACATATTCTTCTGTCCACAGCAGGGATGTATGGACCAGAATACCAGGGGCGGATTGCTATAAAACAGTCTTAACTTACAGAATAAAGCTGGCTTTACCACATAGACGGTCTTAGTAAAGTCACCCAAGTTAGACCATTGCAAAACAGTCTTTCCTAAGACTGTGTTCTCGAACAAACACTCCATAGTAACAGTAATTGAGAGCGCTATTTTAAGTAACTTTTGTGCCACATCACGTTTGATTTGTTTACGAAAATGTTATACTAGTTTTAATTTCATAATATGGTGTATGTTTAAACAGTTGTAGTTATAACAATTTTAAACAGGCAATTCAAGGTAAAATAATGCTGATGCCACATTGTAAGTGATTTAAGACCATTTATAGCCTCCTCTAAGCAGGCTTTAATATTTAAGACCGCTAGCTGCTAATACTGGGGTATACCAATGGTCTATAATTAAGGACCGTGTGTGACGTCACAATGATAGACCGTCTTAACGTTAAGACTGTTTAAAGACTGCTTATAGCAATTCGCCCCAGACCTATTTTCTTGATTATCTCAATCTGACCTCACCTATGATGCTACTCATTTTTTGTTGAGACCTCGCGATTATGCATATGATTTAATCACATCCTTACATTCACTTGTCTTTCCTTTTCACCCCTCCTATATCCTCTTGCTCTTTTGATGTATCTACTGACCCTCTCTGCATCAGAATAAGACCAGATACTATCATCATTGAGCCCATCCACCACCGTATACTGAGAGGTTCTCCAAACAAAACGTGGCCAATAAATGCCTAAAATGACAAGTGCAATAATTATTATACAGTACAGTAACTGTAACACCATTACGATACCTGCCTTCTAATTACATAGATTAGGTTAAATTATGGTTATGTAATGGAAAAAAAACATAGTGTAGTAGTCGATTCATCAAATTTTCAGTAATACACTTAGA
Organism: Nesometra sesokonis; assembly: GCA_025631205.1. Classification (NCBI taxonomy): domain Eukaryota; kingdom Metazoa; phylum Echinodermata; class Crinoidea; order Comatulida; family Antedonidae; genus Nesometra; species Nesometra sesokonis. Next base: position 3,259 of record JAOTQE010078991.1, read on the forward strand.
TTTGGGGGGGGGGGGGTGCAGCTGGCACATGCCCCCTATTATCCCAAAACATAGTTGCGCCCCCACCCTTATATGAGGGACGCTGGGTCTAAAATTGACCATAAAAACCGAAAATAGGCCAAAACAGGGTACCAGAACACGCAAAATCGGGGAAAAACCTTTTTTTTATTTTTGTCTTTTTTTTTTGCTCATCAGAAACAAACCGGTAACCAAGTGCCCACCCGGACCTGAAGAAGGGCGAATCCTTGATCCGCCTCTGGTTAACTATCCCAGAGAACCGACCCTCCGGAAAACCAATTTTTATGGTAAACTTTTTTTTTTTTAGTCTCAAAATTTTGGAATTTATGTAAATAATGCATCGGTAAACTTGACTCAGTAAACTGCCCAAAAACCAAATGAAATGGTTGGTTTGTAGGGTGGTTGGTTTTCAAAGAGTTAAAGGGGCATTCCTTCTGAAATCTACCCCAAAAAATTAAATCTATAAATTTTTACCGGTAAATTTGATGGCTTAAACATTAAAAAATTTATACTGGTAAATTTTCCAAAACAAAACATGACTTGCATTTTGAGTTCGTTTTGGCCCTATACCCCAAATAGCTACATAACTGTAGGCTTCTATGAGCATTCTTATATCCTTTGTAATACTAAAGAGTAAAGGAGGGCAAACAATATATTCAAATAAAAATTATATAACTATTTTTCAATAAATAAAATTTTTACTGGTAAATCGTAATTTTTACCAGTAAATTTGGCTTAGACAGTACTTGGGACAACACTGCATAGGTAATTTTGTATACAAGGTACGTTCCCGAATGATCCTGAAAGAAAAGAGCAGTACTTGGTCTGGACAATTACTGTACATTCATGATCTCAACAAGACGTATTCAATCATAGAAGAAAGCCTATAATATGGTGAAAGTAGAATAGTCCCGGGACCAGACTTAACTTTGGTTTGAGGGATACAAAAGTGTAGTTTGAAAATGTTAAAGGCAGTTTAGAAGACTGAGGTATATTATTTATTTGTACAAGAGATGAAATATCTATTTGTCTTTTTGAAAAATGAAGAATTAAGTGTTGTGTTAAGATGGTGGTAGTTTGTTGAAAAATATTAAATCTATTAATAAATGCTTAATTTTAGAATAAAAGTCATAGAGAAGGAAAAAAAACATGGAATGGCAATTCAGAATATACAATGATTAAAAATCATTGTAAAATAATTTTAAGAAATTATAGCGCTTATTATCAGGGTTCAAGATGCCTGCCTGTCACGTTTCAAATTTGATACTAAACATCAAAGTAGTTTTTCAAAGACTGGTTGATTTTGGGCAAGTTAACTGCTGTTCTTTGATAAGTTTTAGCCCTAATAAATGAGGAGCTCTAGATACCAAAACCATACACGGTTTTGTATATGAGAAATAAATTACATTTTTTATATATTATCGAAAACAAAGAGGATAAATTGATGACAAAATTTGGTGGATAAATAAATGCATCATTAAATGAATGATTCAAGAATAAATGAATGCATTTATAAGTAATTAGATGAAAGAAACAAATAAATGAACAGCATTTTTTATCCTTATTACTTCAGTACTTCGAACTTACGGAGAAGAAAAAGTTGGAGGCGCTGTTTGTTACTGTTGCTTGAACTGATGATTTTGAAAGCTGTAAAGATTTCACAAACAACGTCCACATCAAAGCATTGAAGAGGAAGATTCCACAAAATGACAAAACTTGCAAATAATATGAAATCTAAGAAAACAGATAAAAACAAAAAAATGTACATTTATCGTTGTTGACTTAGCAGTTCTCTCGAATAAGCTCTGCAGGTACAGGCTTTGATTTGAATTTGATTTATTCGGTGTTGTAGAACACCAAGGATAATCCATGAAAGTTGAAGTGGACTTATTTCCAGTGGGCGCTTCTTGTAGTGATTGGGCAGTATACTGCGAGTGCGCACTGCATTATTTAATGTGCACATGAGCCATGTTGTACACGGGACCAACGGTTCAGCACACAGCACAGCACAGTGATTTCCACCAGCTAGGTCTAAACCAACTGAGCTAAATGTCACTCCTTTAATATCAGTTCAAGTGCACATTTTTTAAAAATTTTAATCAATGAATTCAATTTTTTAAATATTTTATTTTCATCCATCTGATTCATTTCCTATCGACCGTAGGGTAAAAATGATGATACTGTTCCATGAATATTTTGTTTTGAAACATTGAAATATAGACAGGTATGTAAGCTAACACACTGAGGTAGGTCTAAAAGCTTTTTTAAAATATCTAAACAACGTACAGATCAATGCTATTGAGTTATAATTATTAATTATAACCCCATGATCAATGTAAATTTTATTCTTAATCTTGACAGAGGCCTAAAAAAGAAACAAAATGAGACAAAGAAACTTGGTTTGGGCCTAATATAATTGTCATTACATCAGTTTTATTGACAAATAAACAAAAATAGTAATATTAAAATTGCTTATCTCACCGTTTCACAAGCTGATTTGTTCTCTAGGCCTAGGCCTAGCCTACCTTCTTCGGGAATGTCGCCGACAAAGACATGCAGGGCTACTGTCGCCGTAGTAGCGGTGCACATCTGCAACAGGGTGTCATAATTAAACGCTAATTTCGCGCAAACCGAGCCTAATGCTGCACATAGTCCAGCAAATAAAGATAGAATAGCACCTATCATTACTATAGATGCTTGAAATTTAGGTTATAAATTCTACATTTCAATATTTACAAGTAAAAAGAACAAATTTTAAAGATAGGCTCTAAACCCTCGTGCCACCGGCCGGTTGAATTGTTTTGAATTAGTATTCGATGTACAGACGCTAGACAGGAACTTTCGTCCAAAATAGTGTATTTGGTTACAAGCCGTCTAGCTGAATAGCCTAATGTTTATTATTTGCTCACAGCTGTCACTCAAGCTGATCGAGACATCAACACAAAGATTTTATCCACATCAGAGTGAGGACCACCAGACCTGAGTGTTCCCATGTTCCTAAATGACCAGGCAAATCCCTCTTATTAGAATATAAGGTAAGGAATTAGTTTGCTAGGATGATCCGTTTGCTACAATAAATAGTAGTAAAACATAGGCCTAGTAGTAACCTCTCGCTGTATGTATAGTGGTACTGGTACGAGGGTTGAATCAGTACACACAAAAGTGTGAATAGGAAAGGATGTTTTAATATTAAACAGTTCTTTGTACCAACCATCAACGCCTTCATCATCCTTTCACAACTGACGTGTGTCATTTTAAATTGAAAAATTTGTTTGCATGATATTCTTGATAACATTTAGAAATATTGTTATCTAGTGATCCAGCGTCATCATGATGTCACTGTGGCACTACTACTAGTACTTCTAGTGTCAGTGAGATTTGTGTCCTGTGTTGTCCATACCATTCTTACCTCCAACATCCTTATCATCATCATTGTCACACACCATTATAATTGACAATACCATACTATTGACCAATATCTTTTACATTTACCATTGTCCATCATTGGTGACTCGTCCATCATCATACAGGGATGTAGCTAAAAAAAATATACAAGGATGGGCGGCAATAAGGGTTTTTGGGATTATGATTATATTAAAGAGTATTTTTTCCTTTTCGAAAAGCTTAGGGTGGAAGGACTTAAGTCTTAAAATAAGCTTTAGGGTAGGTGGAATATTTTTAGGATGGGTGGCCCCACCCACCTCTGCCCACCATAACTACATCCCTGATCATATTCATCATCGTCGTCATCATTCATTATCATCGGATGATGGTGAGGATGAAATGGTGACCATCTTCCATTATCATTATCACCGTCGCTGGTGTTGTAGTCACTGTCACCGTTGCTCCTATTGTCATTGTCATCAGGCCTAAAAACAATGTTTCCCAAGGCCAACCCAAGTCAGTGTCATCCATTTTTTAAATTTCATATTCTTGATGTTTTAACCAAATCATTACCCAGAAAATTGCAAGAAATGCACAAAATTATTGTTAAAATTGTAAAAAATAATTCAAAACTGCAAATAAAAGTGTTATTGAAAATTTATTTATTTATTTATTAAACCATATTTCACGAGGGTCCAGCGTGAGCTGATTATGAGGGGCCCTCAAAAATACAAACTTATATACATATATACAAAACTATATATTAAAATACAGTAACATTGGTGGCTGCATAAAAAGGATTTCCTGCCGAACGATCAAAATTTTTAAAAATGCTGCGCTCATGATGATCTGTCATAGTCTTCATCATCAGCATTGTAAAAAAAATTAAATCTTTTTTATATCAATGAACTGGTGTCATCCCATCCACCTTGGCCTCTTGGATGGCACTTATCAAATAGTGCAGTCCTAAAGAAAAAAATTAATTGTACTTTACGAAAAGGAAACAGTGTATCTGAAATAGAAACTTATTAATTACTTTGTCAGTATATTCTTAATTGCTCGTTTAACAGGCTTCCTTCCTCAATTACTTTTATAGTTTACAGAAAAGAGTTATAGTAAAGTTAAATTAAATGTTTGTACACTAATCAAGGGCGGATCCAGGATCCACCGAAAGTGGGGCCCACTTTCATGTCAACGTAGATTCGGAATACCGCAATTTAGGCCGGGCTCAGCCCGGGCTCGGCCCGCCTCTTGACTGTAAACGGGGTCTTAGTTGGTCAAAAAAAGTTATGGTAAGGCCTGCTTCATGTCATAGCGAGAATCTCTACCCTAACCTGTTACGTCATTGCTCGAGTCATATGATGGATGGTTAATGTTTAATTTATTGCATACTCAATGGTTTCCTTTTCAGTTTACATGATCCAACTTGAAATATATTTTATTATATTTCCTTATTGTTATTATGAACTCTAACCAAAAGTCATATAAAAGAGAATTATCTTTAAATTGTTTCGATTTGGAAAGTCAGTGATTTACAGGCCTACTGTATGTTCCTCCTTATTACATAATTTAAGAATAAACGTCCATATTACCTTCATAAAATGCTCAATTAAGTCTAAGGTATTATACCATGGAGGTATTCCTCCAAATGAGATCATAATCTCACAAATTGTACAATAATATGTTTATCTGTGTGATGTGCCACATTTAAATTCAAATTCAAAATGTTTTATTCACAACTGTGAAAGGGAGTCAAAAATAGCTTGCGCTAATCGATGTTTCTTCTAAAAATAAAATTACATCTCTTGTTACATGACTGTTTGACATTATAAATTCTATTAAACATGTCAAATTAACAAATAAAATAATAATAGCTATAATATATTTGTATAAGTAAACATATTTTTCAGTTAAAAGTTGCTTAAAACCATTTATGAATTCATTTCTTGAGGACATACAGTACATTTTAATGTTAAAGATAAATGATTCCATAGAATACAACCAGAGTATGACATTCTAAATTTTCCAGCATCTGTTCGAACCTTTGGAACAGAAATATTAAAGCTAGTACTATATCTAGTGTTTGTATTATGGCTAATTTCTTCAAAGTAATCATTACACTCATGTGGCTTTTTTTTATTAATTAAATCATGAACAAAACGAGAACGCATAAATCATAAAGTTTGTAAATCTAAAATATTAAGTTCTTTAAAGGAGAAGATGGTGATCTGAAATCAGAAAAAGTAATGCATCAAGTAATGCAGACATACAGTAACAGTGTCTGCAGATAAAATCACTTCCATGTTCTTTTACATTTCTTTTTTTGCAAATACTATATATTTTAGAAAATGGCAGATCAAATTATGCTGTAGTGTCAAACTCAGTGAGTTAGCATTCTTTTAATGTAACTTTATTCAAAAGGTGATAAAGTTGAACAAAATGATTTTGCAAAATGATTGAAATGTTAGTGCAAAATCGTCTGCTAAACACACCTTTGACTCAATTATAAATCAGAAGACATTGTATACACACTACCAGACAGGGTGCATTTACATTTCCTTGTCTGTTGTTTACTTTATCAAACTATTGTCTGATGTTTCTGTGAAGTAGAGGCTTCAAATAGTGGACACAATGATGTAAATCAATTATATCAATACATAGGGCAAATCCAAGGTAAGAATACAAAAGGTCAGATAAAGGGCTTTTGCAATTTAAAACTTCTTGCAAGATTGATCTTTGGACTGTGATATGAATAATATTGTTATTTTAAAGAATTATATCATTCATAAACAAATACAGTTGAACCTTCCTGTGCAGACACCTCTCGTAAGCAGACACCTGCCATAACGGACACTAATTCAAAGACTGACCTGTTTGTTCTTCCTATCAGATAAGTCCATTTGGTAACTTTTGCAAGCGGATACCTCCTGTAACCGAACACGGACACTTTTTGTCTTGAAATTTAGATTTTTAGACGCAGAAAGCATCTCTATAAACAGCTTTTCAAAAAATGTCTGTCTGTCTGTCTGTCTGTCGGTCTGTCTGTCTGTCGGTCGTGTCACGCACGTTTGTGGCTATTTGCGTTGTGTTCTTTTGTCCTGATAACCAGCATTGTATGGGTGTCACTTTAAATATCTACGATATATGAAACAATTAATTAATCATCAACTGGTAATACATTAACATTAAAATTGAATTAAAATGTCTCTATAAATACACGTTGAAATGCTTACTTCCTTATTAAAACTGTATACAGCATATTAGTATTTTGTGTTTCTGGAGATATGCAAATTGCGAATAACGCCTTAGGCTACTACACTCACTCAACGACTGTCGTACCAGAATTTTAAAAAGTTTGGCCTCTATCCATCCAAACCTCTTGTAAATGATCACCTTCTAAGTGAACACTTTCCCAGACCTTCCTAAAGGTGTCCCCTTATGGGAGGTTCAATTTGATGAACTATACTATTGCTTTGCTAAGGTGCAAAGGATTATAGCAATTGTGCTATATTCAATTAATTTATTTTTATTGATCAAACTTGGTAGTAAAAATTTAATTTTAGTTCAAAAATATTCACATATACTGGTAATTATAATTAAAATGTCTATTTTTATAGTGTTCAGGAAATTATTTTTACTTGAGTTGGTAAAATAATAATTTGAAGTATCAATCACAACAAGACTTACTACGTACAGCTTTAGTGCTCCGAGACTACTGTAATATTATCCATAGCCAGAATGCTGTGTCTGAGACTTTTAATAGTCAACTATCATTTTAGACTTTATTGATACAGTAGTATGATTTAAAATGCTTGTTTTATAAAAGATACCACAATCTCGTCATCAATAAAAATGTTATTATTTGATCTTTAAAATATTGTCTAGCGTCCATGAAATTATTTTAAAATAATCTGTTTTTATTTCTTAATCTGTTAACTGTTGGTGTTCTCCATTGACTCCACTTCTAATACCTGCCCATTTTTATTCCCCCGGGCATATGCCAAAGGCATATTGTTTTCATCCTGTCCGTCTGTATGTTTGTCTGTCTGTTGTCAACTTTAACCATCACCATAACGACTACATTATCAGAGGTATGGCTTTCATATTTGGTATGTGTGTTTCTTATGACAAGACCTTCCTTTGGGGACCCTACATTTTTACGATGTCACCTTGACCTTTTACTTCAATTTATAGTCTGGTTTTCATGTGCTACACTAAAACTTTGCTACCACCAGTGGCATAGTGTTAAAGAAACAGTTTTTTTTTTTTTTATATTGTTCATGTGAGCTATCCTGTACCTTGCTTCCTTTCCCCTCAATTTTCCTCTAAAACTTTCTCCATGGCATTTCTTTACCTAAAAATACAAAAAAAAAACTTGCTAACTCGTTATATTTTCATTAAAAAATATTTTTGGTTATTTTTTTTCTACAGATAAGCACTCATCAAATTGTACTCAAAGCAACGTAAAATGGCAGAGGTTGCTGGAGACCAACCAAATATGAACCACCTACAACAGGTGAAGAAGTCTACACATCCGAATGAAATTCTTTGCACACTAGATAAAATGCGAAGATGCGGTGACCTAACAGATACCATTATCCATGTACGTGACAAAACCTTCCATGCCCATCGTGCAATTCTTGCTTGTAGTAGCGAGTATTTTCGTGCAATGTTTACAAGTAATCTTTCTGAAAGCATCAATGGTGTTGTAAAATTTGAAAACCAAGTCGATCCGCAAACTTTCTCACTCTTACTGGATTATTCGTACACGACTGAGCTCACGGTAACAGATGCAAACGTGCAAGCATTGCTAGAGGCAGCATGCCATTTACAATATAAACAAGTCATTAATACATGTTGTGACTTCTTAATTGTAAAACTGGATCCGTCAAATTGTCTAGGTATACAAAAGTTTTCAGAGAGGCTGTCCTTATGGGATCTGTGTAGGACAGCGCAAGCATATGCACTTCATAAGTTCAGTGAGGTTGTTACACATGATGAATATTACCAGTTAACGTTGCCGGAGTTACAACAGTATTTATCGAGCGATGAACTAAATGTTGCAAGAGAAGAGTCAACGTACAATGCTATATTCACATGGATCAAATCAAATAACGCACATCAATTTCTACCATCACTTCTGTTGTGTGTGCGTTTGCCTTTTACAAGACCGGATTTTCTACTTGAACAACTTGATAACCCGCTCATAAAACAAAATCCTGAATGTTCGAACATGCTTCGCAGTGCCAGAACCAACCAATTACAGTTACGAGAAAAGTACCTCTCCGACTCCACTGTTGTCCCACGCTGTTCCACCAAATCAGAAATAGTTGTCGTAGTGGGCGGTTACTCTTATGATCATAAATTTGTTCGCGATGTATTTTATTATAATCCATCCACTGATAGATGGGGTGTTCTTACGAGACTGCCAAATTTAGATATATATGGATTTGCTGTTGGAACTTTAAACAATTGCATTTACATTTCTGGTGGGATGAAGTCACAAAGGTTCAGCGATGAAGTATATTGTTATCATGTAGATAAAGAGAAATGGGAGACATGTCAAAATTTTATCACGCCTCGCACAAACCACTCGTCCATTGGTCTTAATGGATATTTTTATATCATTGGCGGATACAGTGGTAACAGAATGGTTCATACAGTTGAACGATTTTGTCCTGCCAACAACCAATGGGAGGTTGTAAAGCCGTTACCAGTTGCGGTGTCTTCTCCAGTAGTTGTATCACACGAACATAAAATTTACGTTATCGGCGGAAGTCTTGGCCAGTCTAATCATTACAACTACATGCAGTGTTATGATACAATTGGTAACACATGGAATATTATAAAAACTCTGTCCATTCTGAGACGGAGATTCCCTGTAACGGTTATTGATGACTGCATGTATATCTTGAGTGGGTGTGGTGGCAACGGAATACAAGTTTACCACATCAAATCCAATACTCTACTCCCACCAATGTCGTTGTCAGATAATGAACGAAATTTATTTGCAGCTGTAACTGTGAAAGGAAAGATATTCGTTGCAGGTGGTAACCGTGTCTCATCGGGTCTCGAGTCATTTGATCCACAGGTGAAAGAGTGGAAGACGATAGGTACAACGCCAACTGGAGTGAGGGTTAATGGTCATTGGTTAGGCATTTATAAGTACTTAGGTCCACCGTTTTCAAGCAAATGAGAGTTGCGTAATGGCTGTGAGATATATTTTGTCAGAACATTAAGTTATCGCTAATAAGGTTCTAGCTCTAGGTTCAGCTTGTGAGATACAAAACACTATAAAAAGTGCTTGCTTGCTTCATGGAAGAGTATATTAAACAATTTCACTGTAAAACTAAAGGCTCTGTCACATCTCACCAGATTGCACAAACGGAGAGAAAATGGGAAGCAAAAATTTGCAGTCCATTGATGTACGTTAGTATCCAGCTAGTATCCGCTTAGTTTCCTGTTTTCCTCCATCAACTCCGTTGCATGACCGGGAACGTCCGTTATGAACGGGGAAAGATTTTGAACATGCACAAAACTTAGACCAGACGTCGACCAAAAAAAGCTTCCGTTTTATCAGTCGTGCGTTTCTCATACTGAACTAATCCGTTATTCTCCGGTGATTGTTGTTACTCACCGGATTATTACCAGGCAACAAAACGAACGAAACGTAGAAGTACAGTACTGATACCGAATGTTTGACGGGCAGTTAGCATAAGTACCGGAAGCATAAGGAAATAGAACTGATAATAAACGGATAGGTAACGTAAATTTAACTGAAGAAACGAAAAGACACAGGCAAAAAAACATAAAAAACAGACATAGACCGAAGATATAGCTTAATTGTATCTTGTAGTAGTATCTTGGGTAGTTGGAGCTGGCGATGATATTTCTTTCTTCTTTCCTCTCCCTTTTTCCTTTGGTATGCAGATTTCTTGATATTCACCCACTGAGAGTTTGAAGACTTTTTATTTTGTGTCTCTACGACTCTCTACCCGAAACACAGAAAAAAATATTAAAATTATTAAATAGGCCTAAATAAGATTGTGGCCTCCATTACCCTGTCAGACGATAATAGCAACTTCCATATAGTAAATAACTATAAAGGCAGCGATCCCATAAAAAAAAACTCAAAATAGGGGAAATATTTTCTTTTTGCCTTCGGGGTGAATATGCCCCTGTAACGATACGTTGTATCCGTTTGTTCCTCGTTTCTTTTCCATTGCTTTGTCAGTACTAGTCCGGTTTGTCCGTTAGTTCTCAGGTATTCCTAAGTTGTGTACGTTCTTTATCCGTTAAATGTCTGTTGTCTTTTTGTTCACATCCGTTGGTGTTCGTTAGTTAATCCGTTGTTCATCCGTTTCTGTTTCGTTTCTTGTTCGTTTGTTGTTCATGTTTACCGTTCAACTTCCGTTACTTTGCAACTCTTGAGATGACACCACGACAACTTTTGCCAACGGAAATGACCGGATGAGTGGTTTTTCATCCGTACCCTGTCCGTTTGTGCAATCCGGTGAGATGTGACAGGTGCTTAAAATTTTGAATCTGGCAATAAACAGACAAATGGTACAAAGTACTGAATTCCTAATTAATATGGAACAAATAATATATCTTGCCATTTTTGTGTAATGTGATTTAACTATAGTACAACTTTGTATTGTTATAATGTATCAGGATTGGTACATGAACATATTTCCCAAAAACCTTCATTATCACTTCAATGTCAAAAGATAGAAATAGAAAATAAAAATCAAAATAGCTAAATTTAACAATCCTATTAATTCTACTGCTTGTTTCCCTTTAGAAAATTTAAAATAATTAGTATTTTGTAATATTAACATATCCATTCGCATTCCTTGCATAAAAGTTATGTACAGTATGAATATTACATCTGATGAAGTTTTCTTGAACATTGGTGCTTAAGGCGAGAGTATAATAGATATTTAAAAATGTAAAAAAAAATAATAATTTTGAAAAATATAGGTTAGCCATTTAAATTGCAAAGCACAAAACAAAACGCTTACTGGCTAAACATTAACAAAATAACTTCAAAAACTGAAAGCTTGTGTAATTTTTAATACTGTGCAGTGTCAAAACAGTAAATAATTTTACATTCACTAATTTCAATTTTCATGTTCATAAGTTACATTGATAAGATCAAATCTGCTTTTAAAATTACTTTCATTTTCAAACAATACATCTTTATATGAAATGGTGTGCTGGTAGAAGCTGAGCAAATTTAAAATTAGTAATAGGTATATCAAAGTTAAATATTATTTTAAGGGAGCTAGTTTCCTTTTAATGTAGACTGCAAGATTTCCCAGCCTGATAAGTGTAAGTTTTGTGTTTATATTTATAACACAAGTGGTAATTGTAATGATAAGGTATTTATGAATAAGTATTAACAATCGATAACAATTATTGTATCTTCATAAATGTGAATTTCAATCATGTTTTGCAGGTATTGGCATCGTCCATACCGAGTAAAACATTTAGTGTACAGCGAACAAAAGCTAAATTTTCATTCGTGTACATTACCATTGATAAATTTACCCTACATTTTAAAAGAAATTTAGGGTAAATAATACTATTTCTGAGCATGTAGAGGTGTAAATTCTAAAATATTTCAAAAACTTCACCCCAATCATGGTTCTGATGTTAATGAGGAATGGATCCTGTCATAGTACCAATCAATAAGTCCCTCAAATTTGACTTAGGCTCACTCCAACCTATTCTGTTTAACATAACAGAGATGCAGTATGCAGCTCTATTTTCGGATCATTATTAGGTGTACATCCCCATTAGAAAATTTTGTAAAGTCTTATCACAATGGATAATTTGATTAGTTTCCACTTTATTGCTTAGCTGTACAGTATATTGCTATTCTTTAAGGACATTTAATTTGATAAGCCAGTCTAATGGTTAATACAAAATTACTCTACATTTCTTTGAAAATGTAGGGTAAAATTGATGAAACTCTATAATGGAAATGACACGTAATGTTAGCCATTCTGATCGAAAATTGGAACAGGTGGGAGTTTTAATCTAGATTTAATGGACCTCCTTTGTACTGTACTGGCTATTCAATGGTTGCATCATTAAGATGTTAATGCTTTACCTCCTGACAGTTGTGAGGTGTCACCACAAAATGTGTCGTGTGGTACAGAAAACAAAAATTGGATTATTGTTGTATTTGGATAGAAGAGATTATAAGCTTTAAATTGGTTTTTAAATGAGGTTCATAGCTTCAGTATAAC
>JAOTQE010079002.1:0-15916 GCA_025631205.1 Nesometra sesokonis
GGAGAAAAATAAAATTTCTAGTAAAAAAAATTATAATGTGAAAAATATTATAGTATAGCATGAATTGTAAGCCAGTCATCGTTAATAATTCAGACTGAAACACATAGTCTATTTTAATAAAAAAAATGAAAAAATATGAGGAAATGATGATTTTTTTTTTTTTTTTTGGCTCATCAAAATCAAACCGCCAACCACGCCTACCCGGACCTCCCGAGTTGGGACCATGCTCAGCCGTCGGGCAAATCCTGCCGCCACCACTGCTGACCCCCCCCCCCCTTTCATTCCATCCTAGCTGGGCCCCTCAAACATGCCCCTTACCTATCTGCTTCCTTTAAACTTGCCTCCCCAGTCAGTTGCCCTTAAGAAAACTCACCCATTCAAGTTATTTTCCCAATATTTATTAGGTTTGGGACATTTATGGTGCATCTTGTTAGTTCCTTTGAGTTATTTGATGATAAAAAGTGGAACTTTTTTTCATTTTGGGGATGCCTATGCACCCATCAAAAATTCAAAATCATAGTCATCAAAACCACAATTGTACTGTAAAGGGAACAACTAATTGTTTCAAATGTCTAGTTCATTACACATTAATTATGTATCTTATGATTTCTTTTTTTTTATTTTTTAGCTATGTGAGGAATCTAAGGAACCAGTGAAACAAGAACTTGCCTAAAATTTATCTTTTTACCGATGCGAATGGTAAACAAATCAATCATTGCTAAGTTCAGCATCAGTAAACTGTGGATTCAATTCTTAAAGCTTATTGTTTCTAAAAGACATTCCAGTATTTTGTTTTTTCAAATTAATGGTGGCTGGCATGGATATGTTATTGTGTCCATCTTTTTTTTCATGCCCTCACCACAGTTGAGGTCACATCCAAAATGTAACATATTTGTGAGGTCTCGCCACAAAGTGAGTTATCAGTCATCATCGATGAGATACAAATATCACAAAAATATGTCAGAAGTTTTAATGCTTGATAAATATTGTTATTGTAATTGTAAGTACTATGGTACTTACATTTTATTACAATATACATTTTTGTGATGATGCAGGAACTTCTCCTTTATGTATATTTTCTGAGATTGATAGTCGTTTAAAACTTTGACCTTGAGTATTGCATCCCCAAACCATAGAGATCACCATGTTGGTGATCAAACGTTGCATCACTAAAACATGGAGATCGCCATGTTGGTGATAAAGCATTGCATCACCAAAACATAGAGTTCGCCATGTTGGTGATAAAGTGTTGCATCACCAAAACAGGGAGATCGCCATGTTGGGGATAAAGTATTGCATCACCAAAACATGGAGATCGCCATGTTGGTGATCAAGCGTTGCATCACTAAAACATGGAGATTGCCATGTTGGTTGCTCAAAACGTTGCATCACCAAAACATGGATATCTGTGTGTTTGGCGGTCAGAGTGTTGAGATTACTTTGTGGCCAAGCTTTCCTATGGATCTACTTAAATTAGGAATTCCATTTATTTACATTATAATATGCTGCTCTATTAAAACTGCCAAATACTGAATTTTTCATTTTCTAACTATAACTCATATTGTGGTGAGACCTCGCATTTTACATTTTGTCCCCTCTTTTGGGATTCAACATGTCAATGTTCTTAACTTTTGTTCCATGATATCTGTGCTAAATTAACGGAATGGCCATCCACATGTAACAGCCGTGTTTGGCTTACTGCCAAGCACTTTAATAAAATGGAAGGTGCTACTGTACCTTACTCTTTTGCTAGCTTTAGAAGCTCAATTAGCAAAGTACTTGTGGTACACCACATCATGCTTGAAGAATAACTGCACTGACAGTCACCAAAATTAATTGACATGTATTTGAGTAACCATAATTGTGCAAGTTCTTGCCCGACTGTGAAATAAATCCGTGAACTTTTACGTAATGGTAAAGAGTCTTATATGAGGGCCAGCGTTATTTGTTTGGAGCAACCAAAACTTTAGCCTGTTTTCCTGTCAATAGTTGTTCCAAAAATGTTTTCTCCATGGTTGACCTGAAATGCCGTTTTGAATCTTTATAAAAAGTTTAAAAATTAATGATAAAATTCAAGTCACACTGAGTCGCTAAATTTATATTTACTACGCTGTGCACAACGAAATCTGAATGCCTTTGCGAGGAATTAATATTGGCATAAAACAAATTTGAATAACTTTCCGACTACAATTTTTACATAGTTCTGAAACAAGTTATAACTCTCAAGTATAAAAAAATGAACAAACTGCATGATTTATTTCTAGGCATAAAATCTGTGAATTATTAATGCAGGCAATGTTGCCTCACAAGTACCCCACGATTATTAACAAAATCATTAAAGTTGAACTCAGTTTAAGTTCAACAATCCAAAACTATACCTTTCATGACGTCAAGATTAATGTCGAAAGCGACCCCTTTTCCAGTCAATTGTGAAAATCCCCATTTTTCAGTATTAACGACAATTCCGTTTTAAAAAAGCAGTTTTTTGGGTTTAAAGATCAACAGGAAAACAGGCTTTAGAAATATATTACCAGACTGGCAAGCAAGTACTGTACTTCAAAATATTGCTATCTCTTCAAATTAAGAATTCTGCTTGAATTCTAAATTGTTCCTCTTGTTTGCATCTAACAATTATATGTTCAAAAAATTTTGACATCTATGGGTTGGTTTATTTTATAACACATGTACTCTATATTTTTCAGTATATTTCTGTACACCTATTGTGTTGAAGATGTGTTAAAATATGACAAAATAGTTGAAATTAACTTTTAAAATAATATTGCTTGTTTTGAACATTAACTCAAATTTTGCACCACCATTATGTTATAAGAAAACGTTCAAACACCTGGTAGCCTTTTATTCATTCTTATTCTTCTACGGTTTAAAAAAACAATTTTAAATAAAACAGTTTTTATTCTCAAGTTTTTATTAACTCTCATGTTTACTTTTAATTAATGTTGATGTTTAGAGGTGTGATGTATACTCCAAGATTTGAAAGACACATTCAATTGCAATTTAATATTTCAATGTATTCTATTAAAACATCATTTATGTACAATTTAATCTACTGTACAGTATTTTAACTGCTTAGGTTTTTTTCTTTCAAATGTTCTTTATCAACCATTAATTGATTACTGCTGATGATGACATAATTAATGTTGAAATATTTAATTCTAAGTTGGGGAAGTCAACTTGACGCACATTGTGCTGCGTAGGTTCCCAACATCAAGTTAGGACTTTAAACAGCACACTGTTCATTCTTGGTTGGCCATGCAAAGATACCCTAATATGTTCATAAAAATCATAAAAATGGTGTGCATTGCTTGGAGTATGCATTATACTTCTTTACCTAAAGATGATAGTGAAACTTTCAGTAATTGATTATTGTTATGGACTTTTATTTATGTACAGTAAAATATTATATAAAAATATTAATTTAGTTGTAATTCAGCTGGTGTAACAATTTTGTAAAATAAAAATAAACTAGGTATTAAAAAAAAAAAACTTGTACTGATGAAGTTGTAGATTTCTAACATGGGGTTGATATTCAGCACCAACAAATTACCAGGCACATTCTTTGGATTATCGCCCTTTATTTCTATGGAAACCAAACTTGCTTTAGTTACAGCTATAGCATTATATTGTCAAGATTGGATTTTAATGAATGAAAAGAAAAATGTAATAAATAGGATTTAGTAAACAGTGTAAAATATTTCTTCATTTTTTCATCCATTTAATAAATAATCGAGGGGAGCATGCTGGTTTCCGTCTGGGATGAGTGACAATGTGGAAGCGGAACTACGTACAGTAGAACTAGAGTGCAGCCCTCCTGACAATGTGACACTACCAAATGTAAATGATTGTATAACTGACATAATGACACTAGTGATTGTGAATTTGCATAAAGATATTTTGGGGTTTAAGAAAAATGTGGAGCAGGGTAGGAGTTGAACCCACAACTCTGTGATTGAAAAGCGAACATAACCACATTATAGGTGAAAAATCAAGTGATATTTACTTGATTGATATCCATTGATTTTAACAAAAAGGATACAAAAGCAACTAAATTGCATAGAATGCCATTATTGCATATCATTGCTGTATCTACCCATGTAATACTACATGCTTAAATTAATTTTAACATAAAAGTTTTTTGTATACTCAGATTTAGCAGGATTTTATAAGTTATCAAATGAAGGCAACATTTTTAATTATAGTTTTATTAAAAATAAAAACATGAAAATGTTGATATGGAATCAATGAAATTTGAAATGTAAACTGTAAATATCTCTAAAAGTATTGTTAAGTTGTATTGTAATATAGTACTGTATGTACAGTTTTTGGTAACATTGTAGTTACAAGCAGTTCTGTAGACCATACTTTAAATAATCACAGTGGAAGATAGACTTGGGTCACAATGCAGTTGAATAGGGATTTCACAATAGTAGTTATTTACATCAACTTTGATTTCAAATGGTTAGTGCCACAAACTCAATCCTACCCAACCATGTAATAGTTAGTAGAAGAGGCTCTAACCTTAAGGATCATTATTTTCATTAGGCCTTTCTAACTTGTTCAAGCACTTTTTTTTTACTTTGAGTTGGTAATATTTTTTCATAAGGCCCTTTTACTTTATTTTCTCTATTTACTAATAGGCTATTTTTTTTTACTTTTATGCCTTTTC
This sequence comes from Nesometra sesokonis, assembly GCA_025631205.1. Lineage (NCBI taxonomy): Eukaryota > Metazoa > Echinodermata > Crinoidea > Comatulida > Antedonidae > Nesometra > Nesometra sesokonis. The sequence continues at coordinate 4,685 of JAOTQE010079002.1, forward strand.
AATTTCAAACTTGTTTAGAATATGTGTTACTCCAGAGAGTACCACCAGATTGCAATGTTGATAAAATCACTGAATGCAAGGGGAAAATAAAGTGCAGTAGTAGATTTAGATTCTTAGAGGTTCAATGATATGTAGGCGAAAAGAACAGACATCTTTGTTTCATACTTTTGCCCTTCTTATACTAAATTTGCTGAATATTACTAATATATTCAGGATGCATATGCAGTCAAACTTGTCTTATGTCAAATCCAAAGTGGCATGGAATATGTTTGACTTGAAAGATTAATTAAATAGAGTGGCGCTGTAGCTTGGTGGTTAGCATGCTTGCCTTCCAATCCCGAGGTCCTGGGTTCGAACCTGGCTGAACGCTAGGTTGGTTCCCACGACCTAACAACGCCACTCCCCAAGCCTCGTAATGAGACTTGGTTTAGAAAGCATGGCGTAGTTGTCATCCTGTAAGTGGCAAGTGAACTTGCTGTTGGATGTGACACGAAATAAAATTTTAAAAAAATAAAATAATTAGTTGAAAACATCAATTTAACAAAAAATGACTTGGACCTAACTACAGAACACAGTAAAGTGTTTTTACCACATGGTATCATTTGTGAGGTGTCATGACATGAAATGAGTTGTGTTGTACACCAGGTCATTTTGAGATATTCACAAAATAGTTTTATAAAAATGAGATTTTTGTTGTTTTGGGAACTTTACTACTTTTATAATACAAACATCCTGTTTATCTTTATTTACAATGTTTTTGAACTACATATTATAGAGGTTTTCAAAATCAATGAAAAAAAAACATGCAGGAAGTCAACAGCTGTTTATCTTTGAAGTCCATTTTCTTCAAATTACCTTTTCAGATGTGTACATTTCAAAATTATTTTTCTCTAGTTATACTCCACCTATGAACCTATTTCAAAAACCAAATTAAAGCTTATAATATCTTCTATCAGAATATAAAAATAACTCAATTTTCATTTTTTGTACAATGTGGCGACACCTCACTTTACTGCATTTCCAGAGTGCAACAAGCTCATGATACAGTAATAGTTTGTTGTAACTGTAGAATATTACTGCAGTAGAATATCAGCATATCTCCCACAATTACTTGTCCCATGTCCCAGGGCTACCGACCAATTACATTTGACAACCATCAATTTTAAAGTCCATATTATATATTTGAATTTAAAGAAAATTTTGTAAAGCATGTTATTGTTAAAATTATGCAAGATAAATCCACCTTTTAAAGAAAAAAATTTGCTTTGTTCACAATTTTAAACACAATTTTTGATTGCCATTTTCAATATTGGTCAAAAATGTAAAAAGTAAAATGTCAATTTGCTGGTGTCTTATAATGTCATGACACTACTACAAGGTACATGTGCACTTCTTACAATGGAAAAAGTCTATTAGTTACTAAACTATCATGTATGAACAGCGTCTCTCAGCATTTAAATTTAAGTTTTTAATGCCACTGGTTTTTATTGTTAACACGTTGACTGCCAGCGATGAGTATACTCGCCAACCGGGTGTTGCTGTGTGCGCCAGTGAAAAGTATATTCGTCAAAAACCGTGTACCTTTATAACATTGCTCACGACACATGCGTACATTGTAAACATACAGCCCCTTCAAGGGTACTGTAGTTCAGGGAAGATACACCTAACGTTGAAATAACTTCCATTTGTTTGTTGTTTTATTGCAGGCAGTTTAAAAGGTTACAAATGGAACATGAGCAATTTTAGTATCATTACAAAATGTGGTGGCACCCTTTGTACATAACAATCGTATTTCCAATGCAGGCGAGTAAACTCGCCACTGGCGTAGGCAAGAACATTTCTTTCTCAGTGCCAACGACGAGTTACTCGTCACCTAACATTTTCCCGCCAAAATATTAGACATGCTATTTTGATATGTGAATAAATAAAACCTTAAACTATATTTGTACTTGTAAACCTGTTCTGGCATATGGGAATGAAACAGGAAAAGGGGTCTGGCAGTCAACATGTTAATTAAAACAACCTTTTTATATATTTCAACAGCAAGAAACTGAATGATAGCAATGTGAAGAACATTATAAAATGCAGGTCATGTGGTCTTGAACTGAAAGCCAACTGCTTAGATGAATCCATTACGTCCAAAATTGTCGGCAAGTGGTGGTTTGTTCAAGCATGTGAAAATAGCTTGATTGGGATGCAAGCAACTCATTCTGCAGTGTAAAGGATATAGGCTTATCAACATTTAGTTTTCGTTACTCATTTGTTCTATAGTTTATTTGTGATAACAATAAAATTACAAAAAAATAAATACTGTCCATTGTTTTTATTATATATCTGACAGATATCCATTTTATTACAAGGAAAACTAAATATAAGCATGCATACAAAATGCATAGAGCAACATCCATGCACTTCATAGTTTGTATAATTTATTTGAAATATTAAAATTAGGCCCAAAAAAATCTGTTGCCAAAGCATAGCATTTAAAAACAATGTTTTGGTTGGTTCCCTTTTTTTAGTAACCTTAGGGAAGTTTTACTGTATTTTCAATAATTCTGCATTTAAATTTTAGGTATTGTCACGTATTAAAATTTTCTGGACAGGGTAATTCTATGTCAAACCAACCAAGAATTTTCCTTAATCGCTTGGATTTTTTTCAAATCTTGGAATTTGGTTTGCCACCATATGAAACGGCCAAGAGATTGAGGAAAATTCTTGGTTGATTTGATATGGAATTACCCGATAACCATCTATTTAATGTAGTTTTTAAAAAAACTGAAATACAGTAATGGAAATTTTGGGTTAGGCAACAGTTTGTTTAAGCCTTGTGAAGCTTTTAATTTACGATAATCAGGAACTAGGAGTACTCAAATGAGGTAACATGGATTTGAATGCTTTGTAGATCTCATAAGTCTTTTTTTCCAAGGCCTCTAAGCCCATCATCATATTAGCCCAGCGATTAAAACACCTATGGAACTGGGACACAAGCACTAATGTTGAAGCTATAACTTGAATCTCCCTGGTAATGCAGATCAATATCAAACCCAGCAACAGTTGGTCCTGACCATGCCTACAACGGTGAACTTGAAACTGTAGCATTGCAATCCCCTGTAGGCGCCTACTCCCAAAATTGGCTTCAGCACCAACATTAAGTTGAATGATGACAACTGTTTTATAATTACTGTATTTTCAATATACTTTTGTCATACAAATATTTAATTTTATTATATATACTTTTGTCAATGTGTTTGAATTAAATTTAATTCTGTCCACTGATGAATTTTAAACTTCTATGAAAGTTTAGTGGCTCAATGTGCATGACTCAAACTTTGGCCATGTTTTTTTCTACATAGCAACAGGATGCGATTTGATTAGTTGGATTCCAGACACAGTTCTGTAGGAGCATCTATGAAACTACACTTTGGGGCTATGTTTTCATCATATAGTTAAAATTAGAATTCTATGGTCATGACATTGTCTGAAAATAAGTAAATCAGTCCAATAGTTCTTGCATTGCAGAAGATAGACAGACGGATGAACCTGATTACAATAACCACTTCCTGATGCATACCTGCCAATATTTGTACTCTCCAAAGCGGTAAGCCATCTCACTGTTGCGAAACAAGTGCACCAGCGCCCTCGCTTTACCGCATTTTACTTGGATGAGCATAAAAAAAAGGGTGATTTCGCCCCGAATTCCGTTATCAGGGAATTTAGGCTAAAAATATTTACTTGTGCTACTTTACTACATATTTTCATTTTTGGTGTCTTCAGCAGTTTTCATTGTGTACATTTTTATTTTGGTGTTAGATTTAAAAGAGCGAGAGGATTTCCATGCAAAAGCGGTAGGCGGTAGGAAGGTCAAAAAAGCAGTAGCCTACCATCAAAAATCGGTAGGGTTGGCAGGTATGCTGATGGGTGAATAGAGTGTACTGTACTCACAAACATCTGTACACTCCTGAATTGAGAGTGGCAACTTGAAGCCAGTTAATTTTGTATACCACAAAATCACTTTAGAGGTCCAGCAATTAACCACCTGCCCGTAATCCAATACTGTATATTTTCTGATCTTTTCCGCAATTACAAAAATAATTTTTCATAAAATACATTTTTAATTATTTTTTTCCTTCTTTTTTTTCTTTCCAAGTAAAATGTAAGCTGCAAATATACCTGAAATAAAAAAGATAATGTTGTACTTATGGAAACCATTATAATTCGGGCTGATGCAAACAATCTATTGAACAGGAAACTGAGATAAAGTGCTGAATGGAAAAAGTTTGGCTAGCCCCAAAATATTGTGTTACCTTGTGGATAGAGAATTGTTTACATATACTGATTACAGGATATGCTCAATGTCAGGCCAAATTAGTGTAGCAATGAATAGGATACACAATAGCAATACAATTACATTTCTATTGTGATAACTCAGTAAATACTGCACCATTTTCAATTCAAAATTGCTAGCTGTAGTAAAAACATTTATGAGAAAATGATTTTTATTAATACAAAAAATAATGCAGATAATAAATATTATCAAAACAGATCATAAATCATTAAATAATAAATTTCCTTAAGTGCCTAAGTAAACAAAACTGGCCTCAGCCTTTTTTCCACTCAGAACTGTATCTAAGTTTGCTATGAGGGGCCTTTCAAAATTAATTTAAATCAAAAGGAGCAAATTTGGATCAGGAAAAGCTAAAGATGATCCAATGTCAGATTTTGACATAAAGGAACGGTTTAATTTTTAGTCAAAATATCTGTGCACCTATTGATGGATCTGTGTTTTCTTATTGTCCAAAGATGAAATTAGTAAATAAAAATATCCTGGCAACTGCAACTGACTGACTTAGCTGAATTAAGGTTCATGAAAATTTTAATCATTAAGGAGCACTGAAACTGATGCACATTTGGGTTTGAATCTGGAGTCATTTTATGCACTAATGCCCAGACCTGAATATTAAGGGACCTAATGAAAGACCTAATTGAAACTAACCCAAAGTGTTGAAATGGCCCCAGTTGCAATTGACAATAAAATCTGTATCAGAAACAATTTTGATGAGTAAGTGACTGTTGGCCCTGATGTTGTCTGTAAATTTAAATGAATATAATGTGTACTCACTTAAAAATACAAGTATGATTACTCCTGCTATGACTGGAATGATGACAGCATACACCCTTGGCAGAAAGAACTGTTGTATAACATGGCTAGCTTCAACAAATGGCTAAAACAGAATGAACATTTATTTATTTTTCTTGGCCACATGGTCAATAGCAATTTATCAGTGGCATTAAATACAAAGTGGCTGCACCTCAAAACAAAATATATACAGTACTGTATGTGTTATTAGAGTTAGGGATGGGAAGCAGGATATTCAACTGGGCCTGCACAGTGTTAGTATTCCAGGAGACTGATTGTATACTTTAGCCCTTAGGAAACATTGACAAACTTTATCATCAACAAGCAATCACATGATCTCCAAAAATGGGGGGGGGGTACCATTACCAAATATGGCACATTGTGTATCACTTAAAACTTGGAGGCGCCAACAATTATGTTAAACTCCCCAAAATTCCATCATGTTTGTGGGATACATAATGATTTAATCGCTTTTCACTTCAAAATACAATGTTATAAGTCATAAACATGGACATGGGAGCTATCTAGCAATTTAAAAACCAGGAGGCTAATGGCAATGGAGTGAATTTTGTAGGGAAACATATAGTCCTAACAGAAATTTCCAGAGGAAAAGTTAACAATCTGGACGTGCCAATTTTCACGGCTCTACCAGGACACAACCACTTAGCTTCTATTTAGACAAGCATTGCAATGCAAAGATGTGTCCGAAATCTCAACCAAAAATAATTGATTGCGATCGGGAGTAGCAATTCTGATTACTGTACTGGCAAATACCATGGAATCAAATCAGAATAGACTCCACAAACGCTGATAGTATAGGTCGAGGTCAAACCAAAACACCCTCTATAGAGTCATGCATCTTGTGTTTTGACAAAGTAACCATGTGTCTGATTACAATCAACATATGTGTTTCAGTACGAACTGAGTATCATCAACATTTTTGGTGTGGGGAGGGGGCCGGACCGGCTACGCCGCCCACCCCCACCTCCCTTTCAGAAAGTAAAATATATCAATATTATTGAAATTGTCTATAAAACGAGAAATATTCGCCAATCACAAAACAAGAATTGATCCCTTAACATGCCCCTGAGGCCATTTCCAGGCATCTAAAGACCACAATTTTCCGGTGGAGCATTCCCCTGGACCCACTAAAACTTTGACTCTTTGCCGGCCACCCCTTCCCAAAAGTCTGCATCGGCCCCTGGTTGTAAAAATTGCGACACACAATCCCAGCCAATCGATATGTGAATTGTCTGTTAAAGCTCAACCTATTAGTAATCAATTTTAATCAATATCACAACTGTTACATGGTGCAATCTGGAGTAAAATTTCTAATTACTTCGCCCAAATACCATTGGATCAACGGATTCCACAAACAAAACACCCTCTATCATTGTATACAGTCAGGTATCTTGTGTCTTGACTACGGTGCAAATGGAATTATCAACATGGTGATTACAGTACTAACGATTACCACCAATTACATTGCAACTGATCACAATTTGATTTTAATCTGAACTGGGTATTAATGATTGTGGGGCTAATACCCGATTCACATGTACAAATATCTTAACAAATGTAACAAAATGTTGCAAACTGTTACCTTTTACAGTGTGTGTGAATGCAACATCATGGTAAAAACTTGGAACATCCCAGTAATCTTTACCAGCCTCATAATGATTCAGAGATTTTCCGAGATATTACCAGGATGTGCGCATGCGCAATAATGCTAATTGATAAAACACAAAAAGCATTGTACAGTATTACTTGTCAGGATTGCAAATTTGGATGAATCTTTATTGTCATGTCAATAATTATGCATGGCAGCTAAAATTGAGTCAGAAGAATTATCTAGTAATAGTAGTTCTAAATATGTGGCCGAGCCAAGCCAAATGAGACATAAGTCGCAAATGCTAGTTTTCCACAAAAGACAGAAATTTATTTTATTTCAAAAATATACAGTTCATACACCAACTTTCACACTACCTTAACAATTTTCAGATATATGATCAGAACATGTATAAAAATGCAATTTAAAATGAATTTGCTTAGTCAATGTAGATAAACAATTTTCAAATGCAGTTATTTCAAAACTTAAATTTGAAATTTTCAAACTTTAATTGTTCATAACTTCGCAAGGAAACATCGTATGAAACAGATTTTTGTTTCATGTTAAAGATAATAATGTGTAGTTTTATAATTCATAAAAAACTCAATTTTCAATTTTCGACAAGTCTCATTTGGCTTGGCTCTGCCACATATGTTGCTGATGTGTTAATTGCTTTGGATGTTTATATAAAGACGGTTGATAGTCGGCGATGCCAAACTCAAGAACTGGCCTAATTGTGCAACCCTTGATTCAATTCAATTACATTCTGAGTATGGTTTAGACTAGCATTGTAGGTCTCAGTTGATTGTGTATCAAATTTCCCAGTGATAAAAGCTTTACAATTTGTTACAATTTGTTAATTTTAATTCAATTAATTTAATTAAATACATAATCCTCAGATAAGGCACTTTTGCATATTTAAACAAAAAGAAAGTTGTTTGGTACAATTGCACTTATTTTTATAGATGATTAATGTAACCTGCTCGTAGCTGATGCCGAGTGCCTTATACTACGGGGTGGACCTTTCCTGTCACTCTACCTACTACAACTACCCCTCCTAGCATACTCCTACTTTTGGAGTTTTTTGGAGGTTGGCTTTACCCACCTGAACCTGAACCTGAACCAATGTGTAACTTCAATGAATGGCACATTATCAAGTGTATTGTGTTTTACTTGCAAGTTGTATACATCACACAATAATTTAATGAGACTTACTAATACCAGAATCCAGACTGAATAGTAAACAAAGATTACAATCCCTACTGCAGACATGCCTAGTCCCATCACTTGGTCCAATCCTGTAGCCTTTTAAAGGATATAGAGAGTAGTGTTTTAAAAGTGAATGAAGTAATCTGATAGTAACATATCCACAGTCAAACTTGAAATGGAATCAAAGTGACATTTAAAAAAAAATGACAACTAAAATTGACATAGAATTTGACTTAGGCAGTCAACCTAGGTAAGTTTAGCTATTTGGTAATGTTATTCAATACTTTTACTTTAAACAAAAAAGTAGGGAATTGTTACATTTCCTTGACAATATGTCAAATCCTTTACATCGGAAGAATTTGAAAGATTATCAAAGAAGCATTACCGATATTTTTTTTTTGCATTTTATTGGTTCAATTCGATACATTTAAGTTTCCAATAAACAGTTAAAGCTGTCCAAGTCAACTCTAGCAAAACTAAGTCAAATTTGTTTTGAAATGCTACTTTGGATTCAACTTAAGCAAGTTTGATTGTATGGTTTAGTTTATTAGTATATAACATTATATAAAATCAAATGGGTTATAATTTCTTAGTGGAAAAATGACATTTTTTTTCTCCAAATAACACTCTATAAAAACTATGTTTTAGAAATTGATGAAGAAAATGTGAGATTACCCTAAAGTCATTTAATCCACTATTAAACATGATGTTATTTATAATAATTATGCATCACTGCATTTACGCCATTACTTGTCATTGCATGTCAATTTGTAAAACTAGTCTATTTGGGTGAAAGAAAACCCACTATGATGAAAAATACTGTACATATACATTCTGGACCAACTTTCCACACGTTTATCACTACACATAGCACAAGTATCAAATATTTACTGTAAATATCACTGTCTCAGGCATGAACAATTCTTTTATAAAAAATGTTCTATTTTAAGTCATAAAATGGTTTGTCACGAATCCTTGAATAAAATGTAATTAATTTATATTATACAATATTTAAACATTTCACTCTTTGTATTTTATATTCAAGTCACATAGTTTAAAATTTGTATTTTTTAATCTGAATACAAAGAACATAATATTCTTCAGATAACACACAATAAACTAACATTAGCTTAAACATATTTCATTTTCTGTTGTCCTAAACCATACTTTAAAAAATGATCAAAATTGTGTCATTGAAAGGCTCCTAAATCACTGAAGGCTTCTGCAATAAAACTTTGTCCACAATTAGATGTCATCTTGAACTGATTTTACATATTTTGCTTCACAAATTTTGCATCCCGTACCATGTCTTGTATGCACTTTTAAAAATTGGGATAAGTGATCTAAAATGAAATATCACTGGTCACATTTGTTGGAATTTAATTTTCTAGACCAATAGCAACCATCCATACTCTAAACAAAATCAACAGATATAGCGCCATCCACCTTGGCAAACGTTCTTCATCAGTAAATAGAAGTTTTTGTATAAATTTTTTACTGTGTTAATTTGTGGAAAAATTACAAAAGCAAATCTATGAACTTTTTAAGAGTTTGTTACAACAATGCTTTAAGATTCTTCTTAACTTCTAGGTAAACCAATACCAATAGCTTCAAAACCACCCAGCATCATCAAGCAAGTAGATCAAGCAGTCCTAGCATTACTTTATGTTTTTGTGTAGATTACTATTATTAAACAAATTTATTAGGAAATCAGTGCATGACTTTATGTAAAGAATCTATATTTCAAAAACAGCCCTATCTCAGGTATTGTTATGTCAATATTATACCTGCCAACTCTCACGCATTATGCGCGAGTCTCATGCATAGGAGGCTATTTTTGACGTCTCACGCATAGATTAATTTATCTCACTCATTACCGTATTTTCACTCATAAACAGTCTTTCCAATAGCTTTTCACACCCATGGCACAATATTGAGCAAAATACGGTAAAAATCGCCCCCAAAATAGCGATAATTTGGGCAGAAACGGCCCAACAATGGTCAGGTGACGTTTTTTTTTTGCTTGACAGATTGAATTGGGAGAGAATGTGGCCCAGATAGTGGAGGCGGCCTTTGTATCACGCATTGCAGCCAAAAAAAGTTGGCAGGTATACAATATTGGAATCTTTCTGTTTTGTAGATGGTTTTCTGTACTGTATTTTGCATTAGTTGAATGAAGAAAGTATGGTATCAATTGTACAATTTATACATGTATTGTGGTTAAGTTTATATTTATACCATGTTTATTTTGTTATATGGATGTAGTTCAATTGAGAATTGATAATACAATGTGGGAAATGATGGGTACTGTTGCTTTGGATAGAAAGTAGATTGGTGCTTTCAATGACTATGAAATGAAAGGATGTTCCCTTCGTACAATACTACATAAATTAAACAAAATTAACGTTAAAAAAAACATTTTTTTTTAATTTTAACAAAATAAAATTTAAGAAAACTAGGCCCCTACAAAGTTATGAATTCTTACCATTTTAACAAACAATGACGAATTCAGCAGTCACAGCTGGTTTTTCGGTGACTGGATACAATAAGAATCTAACCATAAAATAATAATATGCAAGCCGGGTGGTAAATAGCTAGGCCTACTTTGATTGCCGGGTATTTAACGCTAACTCGCGGGTGAGTGCAGCGCGCCGGTGCTGTCACTATCTACAGTGTAGGCCTAAACAGGCTTGACTATTGTACTACCGCCTCGCAAGGAAAAGTAGAGTGGTAATCGTGAAATATGTACGACAGACACACCAGACTGCCTGGCATACGCCTATAAGTTCATAAAAAAATTGGGTAAACAATAGTTTTGTTCTGGGCCAGGCGGTTTGGCCGCCTAGATGTTTCTAAAACGAATATTTATAGAGGGCGCAATATAAAATAAAAACAAAAAACCACCAAACTAGCATAAACCAACAAGTCGATCCGACAATAAGACGCAAAAAGCTGGCGACAGGATTGAAGATTAGAGTGCGGCTACTAATCCAACTACTGTATACAAGCAAGATCAGCAGTGTTCGAATGAATCGGATTTTGTATCGTGTTCATGGGCGGCGGAAGAGGGGGGATGGAGGGACGCGTCCCCCTCCCCCACAGTGATGATTGAGGGGGGATAGTCCCCCCTGAAATGACACTGCAGTTACAAAATTCTCAATTCACAATTTAAAAACAGCATGTAAATATGTTGAATAGGAACAGTGCGGCCTGAAAAAGCACCTTCAGTTTTTTTTTTTTTTTTTGCTCATCAAAATCTAGCCGGCTGGAGTGCTAG
>JAOTQE010079013.1:1359-11545 GCA_025631205.1 Nesometra sesokonis
TAATCTTCAGCAACTATGGAGATGAAAATTTTGCTTGTTCAGGAAACTACAAAATGTGTTCATTAAAGAAGTTAATTTTGACATGATCCCTTTAACTGATGGTATTTCATAAAGATAATCTGCTTAATGTATAGCAGTTAAAGTCTTGTGTTATCATGGTGCTTTTCACCTCACTTTAAATTAAGAAACTGAAATTATATAGTGCAATATTAGGTAGGTTATTAGTATAAGATATACTTTGTGTACATAATACAAAATATAGTATAAGGTTTGACTCTTAGCAACCGACACTTGAGATTTCTAAAAAAAATGTTTACTCTAGCTAAATCTATTGGTGCAATTGATAAACTGGGTTACCGTATACAATTGAACTCGGCTTAATCTTCAGCAACTATGGAGATGAAAATTTTGCTTGTTCAGGAAACTACAAAATGTGTTCATTAAAGAAGTTAATTCAAGCAAGTGTTGTTTATGTATATTGTATATGTATGCATGGATCCTCTCTCTGAAAGTTTATTAGAGAAGTGATGCTGTATGTTGTAGTCTGATTGCCTTCTAATTCTGGAGTCCTGGGTTCTCTTTCTCTCGAGTAATTCGCTTCCCAATTGGCTTAGAAACCAAAAGGTACTGGGTATGGAAAGCAGGATTTCTTGCCTCGAACGAGACACCATTCATAGAAGCCTATGTGAAGAGAGACTATATTGTGGCTGTAGAGGTGGTCTAGACGAGTCTAACTTCGGCTTGAAACGTTAGAGAAGATTTGGAAATATTTTTTAAAGAAGACTTGACTGTACACATTGAGTATTTTTATATATTTATTTTATTTTTATTTTCAATATCTTTATACAGGATATCATATTAAGATCATTTGACAAAACCAAATTGTTTTTCGATATGGTCCTGTTAATATATAATTAAGGGTTTATATGTTGTAAATGTGTTTGTTAAATTTGTATGATTAAGACTAGGCCTGTCTAAAATAAAAAAGCTATTCATAAAAATATATAAGATAATAAAAAAAGAAGTAAAAGATTGAAAGAAGAAAAGGAAATAAATCATGGAGCGGCTAAAAAAGGTTTCCGAAAACAAAAATAAAGTATGTGTTTATACATAATTTTGGGACACTAATCATCAGAGGCTAAATGTCCAATGAGCCTATCACGTTTCATAAACTTGAATTCAAATCAAACTAGATGTTATGTTTCAGCCAGTGCTTTACACAATCATTAGCCGTTTTATTATACCTTATTCAGACTACCATTGTAAATAACGCATTGTGATCGGTTGTGATGTAATCGGTGGTAATCCAATTCCCGATCATAACCAGTCGCAAATTTCAAACGCATTCATACACACATTTGTAACAGTTCCTCACAGAATGTGTTGTCGTAATTCATTCAGTGGTAGAGGGTGTCCTGACCTGAGCCAGTCCAGCCAATCGGTGCCTGTGGAATTCGTTGCGATCGGATTCCGTGGTAACCGGGAGTAATAAAGATTGTAACAACTGATCGCAACCAGTAACAATTGTGATTATCGATTACAATCGATTACTATTGGTGAGCATTCACACATTATTTTACTTTGCGATTGGGTTTGATTGGTTGTCACAATTGCTACAACCGATCACAATGTGATGCTAGTCTGAATGGGGTATTAGACTTAGCCAAGTCGATCTCATCACATACCTCTGTGTGTTTCATTGTCTGTGGCTCCGAACCACAGACACAGATGGTGTTGTTGCTGTTCAGATATTCCAATTTCTTTAGACTGACTCTGCTTAAGTCTTAACTTGAATTGACAGGGCTGTACATGGTGGAAGATGGAACCGTGAACCATAGCAATAACAACAGCATGGGATCGAGACCTGCTCGCACCATGGTTCTGGTGGTGGAACAAGTCTTCTCGGATAAGGACTATTTAAAACTGTAGGCCCAGTGTATACATACGGCTCGTGTGCACTATAAAGAACCCAGTACATCTTTCGAGACGAGTAGGGGGTACCCCGGTGTACTGGTCCATACATCCCCTGCCGTGGACAGATGAATGAGTACCTGTTTTAGGCAGCAGGACATAACGTGACCCTTAGGGGCGTAGAAAGTCATATGAATGTGTAACATCTGGTCAACAGCGCCTTCAGACTCTACTGTATAAGACGCTATAAAAATCGAACTACATTACATAATCAGAGCTGACTTTAAGGCATGATGTAGTTCAAAGTGTAGGTATCAAAAATACCGCTGTTGTATAATTTTTTTTTTCTAAATAAAATTTTATTTAAAATAAAATTAAATAAAATCAGTACTTTCATCAATAATAGTTTTAAGATCAGTGTTCTACTAAGTTCTGTTTTGGCCATCAATTTCAACGGTAAAAATATACAAGAGACCAGTAAAAATTGTGTCAATGAAAAATAATTAGCACTGATTGGGCCACAAATTTTGCCACTCACAGGTTTCATTTTCCTTACACCTTTTACATTCATTGCATTACAAACATACAACTGGCAAGGGAACTCAAAGAGTCCTCGACATGTAATTGAGGCATTAGCCACATCAAAGGCCACACTGACAAAGTGTGTTCATTTCACTGACTTTATATGTGGCAGAGCCAAGCCAAATGAGACATAAGTCGGAAAATTGAAAATAGAGTTTTTTATGTATTATAAAACTACACATTATCTTTAACATGCAAAAAAAAATCAGTTTCATTCGATGTTTCCTTGCGAAGTTATGAACAATTGAAGTTCGATCATTTAAAATGGTTTTGAGAAAAGTGCATTTAAAAATTCTTTATCCGTATACAGTGACTAAGCAAGGTCATTTTAAATTACATTTTTATAAACATTTTTTGATCATGTAACTGACAATTGTTAAGGCAATATGAAAGTTGAATGTATGTACTGTATATTTTTGAAAAAAATTACCATTTTTAAATTTCTGCATACAGTAATGTGGAAAACTAGAATTTGCGAATTGTGTCTCATTTGGCTTGGCTCTGACACATATGGGCAACTTACCAGTAAAACCTTATCAATTGGGAGAACATTGAAGATATACTGACATTTGAATGAAAAGCAGACAATTCATTAACCTGTTTTATATACTTTATTTTATTTATTACAAATACATATTTTAAATATTCTGATACTCATAAATAAAAATACTATTTTCTTAAACATTTTTATTTATTACATGACTAATGATTGTATTTTATTTAGTTTTGAAAAAAATATACAACTTGTAAAAATCTCGTAACAATGATTAAAACTGAATATATGGGTATTTTATTATTATACTGTACTAGTTATATTTGATGCATAATGTTGAGTAAGACTTGACGATGTACATAAAAGAGAGTTTCTGAACAAACTGAATAACTAAATCAGGGGCAGATCCAGGATCGTATGACTGGAGGGGATCGGGGCGGGGGAGGGCGCAAAATTCCCAGCCGAATGGGCATGTTCAGGGTTTCAAATTTAACAAGCAAAACAAAAAGGTTATTTGCATTTTTTTGAATACATTATGTTGGAGTTGTCTACATTTTGCCTGATTCTGTTTTTTGGGGAAATGCTGAGGTGGCACACGTAATAAGGGGGAGTATGTATTTTTTACGATATAAGAGTGGTGTGCGTCCTCCCCTAAATCCGCCCCTTGTGAATGTACACTGTTCAAACCAAATCGCCCTCAATAAAGTAACAATAGATTAGAGTGTTCTACAAACGGTTTTGAACTTTTAACACCTCATTACATTGAAGTGAATCCAAGGACAGCAGAACAACAAATAGCCTACTGACCAATGAAGACAGTAAAAGGTTTCAGAAAGTGTGAATAAAGACACCAAATCTCTTACTATGAGATTTCTAACGTTAGTTTATAGAAGATATACAAATTTCGTTGTGCACAGCATATTAAATACCAGAAATATATCTGTTCAGCATGATTTAAATGTTATATTGAGCTACCAAGTTTCCAATTTTTCCTCATCTCCCGGGCTCCCAGAATTATTAATTTTTCTTACGGAAATTAGTTTTCTCCAGGAGATTCTCGAGGTTTTGTGAAAGTTTCACAATTAGAGCATAAGTTTGCCTATTTATTTCAACATATTGGTTGAGAGAAAGCCACTATGAAATTTAGCAGTGTTCTGGTGAACAGTAATAGCATATTTCAACAGTGACAAAACATGTCAGAAATTATTGTTTCATAATAAACAAGACATATGCATAATTATTTATTTCACTTTTACATGTATATTTGTATTTAAATGCGTTATGTAAATAAACTTGAAACTTGAACTAGAAATTAGGGTAATTGTAATTGTAATTGTAATTGTAATGCATTTTGGGAAGCGTACACATTACAAACAGTTTCTCTATTTTTACAATTTATCAGTAATTTTTAAAACTTTTTTATAAAAATTCAAATCAGAAATTTTGGAATAATGATCGACAGAAAAAAACAGGCTTTACACTTCAGAAACCAGATATCAACATTATAAAAATTAATTAGTTTGTATAAAATATACTGATTGCATTATAAAAGTTGTTTACAAAATTTTGAAAATTTTCAAAATAACAACATTGCACAAAATAAAGCAACCCGGCCGATGCACAAAAACCAATCTCAGTTCTTGGTCCCGACCACTGGCGGAGTAGTCTGAAAGATTGAAATGGAAAAGAAATTGTTTTTAAAATAGATATGTATATAGAAAAAAGTAAATATAATTCAAAATTACAAACACATTGATGAATATATAATATAATTGAATAATTAGTATGAAAATATTATGTTGAAAATACAATAATTATACTAAATTGGAATAGATATGCAACAGTTTTTAACTTCATATTGTAGCCAACAAACTACATTTATTTACAATCACACACATTGAGCGACTAAACTGTCGCTCAATGTGTGTGTGATTGCCAGACGCGATACTGTCTTCTACTCGTTAGGCGACTTTTTTTTTAGTTAATAGGGACATCACAAAGAAAAACCTGTCGGCCGACGAGTAGACGACCGTCATCCTATCTGGCAACCACACACATTGCGGAGAGTTTAGTCGTGCGACCGTCATACGACTGCACAATGTAGTGAGTGCCCGGCTTAAGACTAACTAATCTCAAAGTATGTAGTGCCAGTTGACAGTGGATTCTTGTTTAGCTCCAAAATGTTCTGTATGTTTATTTATTTATTTATTTATTCTTTCTTTATACACTGCAGGCACTTTCAGTACTAGAGCACTGATTTTCAAAGTGGTACAGTACTACAGTAACTTATTGTAAAACAAAAAAAGTGAAAAAATATTTACAGTTGTTCACTTAATGTATTTTTTTTTGGCCGTAAAAAGGAAAAGTAAGTGACCACTCACATAGACGTCAGTAAGGTAGAATGGCACCTCTATGACCCGGTTACTTTGCTGGACAATCACATGTCCCTGTTGCTGTGATACTCCAGTAACTAAAATTACCTCTCCATTTCTTAGAATTGGTTCATAATTGCTACCATCTAAAAAGTAGGAAATAATAAGTTTGTCAAAAAATATAATACAGTTGAACCTCCCTGTGCGGACACCTTTCGTGCGAACACCTCCCATAGCAGACACTATTTCATAGACCCGTTTGTTCTTCCGGTCAATCAGTGCATTTGGTACCTTTCGTAAGCAGACACCTCCCGTAAGTGGACGCGGACACTTTTTGTCTTAATATTTAGATTTTTCACATGTTACATTACCTCCCATAAGTGGACATCCCATAAAATTCAGTGATTTTTCTGTAAAATGAATACAATTTCTGCACAAAATCATCCTTATATTGTGGTTGAGTATCATTACTGAACCAATCTTAATACAAAGATAAACAATATCTTAATAAAATATAGAATGTGGTGTCTAGAAATTTGAGAGGCCATTTGTGTTGAATAATTTTACAACTTTGGCCCTCTATTGGCAAAAATTCTTGTAAGCAGACACCTCCCGTAAGCAGACACTTTTCCCGGACCCGAGGATGTCTGCTTATGACAGTTTCAACTGTACATAACGATTATTAAGAAAGCATTTACATTTTCAGCAATATATTCATGAATCAGATGTTGAAATGAAAATACAGTTTAGTTTTTACTCATAATTTATAATTATCCATTTATTTATTCATTCAAATCTCAATTTTCAGCGTTCCCAAAAACAAGGCATAAAGAAAGTCTTGCATAATCCTAAGTAAGGGTGACAGACGATCGGGCCCACGGACGATTGGGCCCACCGACATAGAGACGAACAGGCCCACATAGAGACGATCGGACCCATGATCATGGATGATTGGAAGAAACTCAATGATTATTAATATCTCATTCCAAACATTTGTATTTTACTAAAACGAAAACTTTAAATTTATTTATTTATTTGTTCATTTAATTACAAAGAGAAGTTAAACATGTTATAAAATGTTATATTTCGCCATAAATCAACAAATTTTACTTGACTGGTTGACCAACACATCATTCAAATAAAGACGTTCGGGCCCAGGTATGATTGACGGCAAGATGATTGGGCCCATTTTAATAGATGATAAGCCTAAATAAACTAGGCCTGATCATCTTGGGCCCAATGGTCTGTGGCCTGGTTGTCTATAACCCATTAGTAATGACCGCGAAGCTCATATAGGTACATTCTAGGTTCTTTTTGGAGGTCACAAGGATAATGTTTTCAAAAAAAATTACTAACCTGGGAAATTGCACTTCATGATACGCTTCTGTGGAAAAAGCACCTTAACACCTCCGGCGACTGTGTATGGTCTACTCTTAGGAATTGGAGTAGGCTTGTCCTGTAGAGAAATATAATATTTCATGATTATGAAAAAGATCTATAAATACAATAATCACATATTTTTGTTGTTCTGATGCATTTTATTCAGCTTCTGAATGAATCAGGACCCACCACGCGATTTCGGCAATTGCAATCTTATCAATAGGCTAGCGGTGACAGGCATAAAGAAAGTCTTGCATAATCCTAAGTAAGGGTGACAGACGATTGGGCCCACGGACGATTGCTCTTTTTTGTAGGGGGATCATATATTTTACTGTTTGTTTGTATTTTTGTCGTGATTCATGAGTGATTATCATTTAAATAAAAGAGACAAGATCAGTTCTTTTAGTAAAAAGTGTTTTGGCAATCGTTTTTGAACAAAAACATTTTCGTGATTTTCGTGCCCTTATCGCGCCATTTTCGCGATCATCGAGGCATCGCAAAATTCGCGAAACTTAAGGGTGCACGAAAATAAAGGGTTTTATAGTATTTATATTTAGATGCATGTTCTTGTTTTATCATACTGAAATTGTGAAAAATCATTGGATAGGTGGATCCAAAGATATGAGCATTTGAAGTTTTGTGTTATGGAAACAAGATTTCCAAAAAGTGATCTAAAATTTAACAAATAAATTAATATAAAGCTCAGAAAATATGTATGGACACTTTCCTGCATGCTAACTGACATAAAAAGGATATACCATAATAGGTTAAGATATTTATGGTGATTTTCTGAATTTGATTTCACTCAATTTCTCAATTTTACCTACTCAATTTGTGGTAGGATCTGATGGTGTAGTATATATAGACTGAAAACTAACCGTATGAAGACCATAACTCTGAAGAGTTTGCTGCACTATCTTCAACTGCTGGTTATCATCTGGGTCAGGTGGAGGCCGACCAGGTGGTGGCGGAGGTTGCTCAATACTGTGAATTTAGAAAAAAAATAAAAATAATTTATCAAACCATTCAAAATAAAAGTGGTCATAAAATTACATATAAGAAATTATTGTCTAAACAATATATATGTATAGCAATCTTCATGCATCTATAACCCTCATCTCTGTTGCTTTGATACTTTTGCTGTCATGGTCTAACACTAAGATGCATGTTAAAACTGGAGAGATATAACATTATAATACTGTACAGTGGAACTTCCCGTAAGCAGACATTCTCGGGTCCTGGAAAAGTGTACGCTTACGAGAAGTGTCCGTTTACGAGCATTTCAGCCGATAGAGAGCCAAAGTTGTAAAATTATATATACGTCCTTATGTCTCGCATTGCCTTCTCAACACAATGGCCTCTCAACTTTCTAGACACCACATTCTATAGTTTATTAATAATGTTTATCATTTTTACGATTGTTCCAGTAATATGATACTCAGCCATTACAGTATAGGTCTAAGGATGATATTGTACAGAAATTTATATTCATTGTACAGGAAAATCACTTAATTTTCCAGGATGTTCACTTATGGGAGGTAAATTAACATACAAAAATCTAAATTTTAACACAAATAGTGTCCATGTCCGCTTTAATAAGAGAGGTGTCCGTACAAGGAGGTGCAACTGTACTCTTGAGTCATGTCTTTAAGTATAGTGGCCTTGTTGAAAAACACTATTGAGGTGAACAAGTGTAACCGTGGTTAAATAAAGTTTAGTAGTATAATGCATACTTTAAGAAATGTCCCACAAACTCACAATCTATAATTTCCCCTTATTCGTTTTGTATACTTACACATCAAACAACTTTGGTCTACATGGTGGTGTTTCACGTTTTATCTTCATCATGATCTGGTGAAGTTTAAGTTGACGTTTTAACAGCGGCCATCTCTTCTGACATTGCCATCTTCTGACACGCGTCTGGATCGTGATTGATGCTTGGTGGCGTCTTTCTGTCCTGCACAGTTCGAGATACTGAACAGCTTCTTCACTATTAGTGGAAAAAAATTTATTATTAGACAGTTAAAGTTTGAAGGTGTGATGCAGAGCTAATTTCAATGTTCACATTCTATGTTATCATTTAAACATACAGTAGACTGCTCCAAGTCTGTATATTATTATTTTAAGTGTTTAATGAAATGTGCCACCAGTGGATGATGAAGTTTAGTGGTGTGAGGTTTGTCGTTATCGTTAGACTAGGCTAGATAACCACAAACAATATGTTTTAGCAGTCGATCGGTTGTGAGAAAAGTCCTAAACTTTATGAATCTACCGGTAATTGCCATAAATGCATATTCAACTGTTTTGGAGTGGATTGAGCCAATCACATGCAACTGAAACCAGGCAAGCAGATAATTATATGCCCATGAAATCACGGTTTTAAATCATGTGACATTGAAGTGTTTTCCAAGACGGTGATTCAAACATCAGAAAGGTATGGCGATCCACCTGATATGGAACGCAATGGGTGCCTTTTGATTGTCTTTTCACGAATTAAACCAAATCATTGTCTTGAACCAAAACTACACATTCACATATATTTTACCTAAGAAAAATGTGCTTTGTTCCTATGGCCCAACTTGCACTGCAGTAAGGAAGTGAACTCCGGTCCATGGTTTGTAAGAAATAATCCAAAATTGTCTGAAGGAAAAAAAATCAATACATAATATTAGGAACGTAAAATGAACAAATAGAACTGATCTTAGCCATTTTTCTGTTGAATAAGAGGATATAAATATCCCAGGCCCTCCTAAGCATGTCATGCCCTCTTAAAATGCCACACCCTCCTAAACATCCCCACATATTCCTAAACATGTTGCACCCTCCAAAACGTGCAACACCCTCTTAAACATGACACTCTCTCTTAAACATGCCACAACCTCCTAAACATGTCACACACTCCTTAACACAGTACACCCTCCTAAATATGCCACACTTGCAAAACACTCTTTCATGACATACACTCTTAAAAATGCCACACTGTCAAAAAACATGCTACACCCCAAACATGTCACATCCTCCTAAACATACATCCTTTTAAACATGCCACACCCTCCTAAACATTAAACATCCTCTTAAACATGCCACACCCTCCTAAACATTAAACATCCTCTTAAACATGCCACACCCTCCTAAACATGCCACACCCTCCTAAACATGCCACAACCTCCTTAACATACAACATCCTCTTAAACATGCCACACCCTCCTGAACATGTCACACCCCTAAACAAGCCACAACCTCCTAAACATGTCACACCCACTAAACATGCCACACCCTCCTAAACATTAAACATCCTCTTAAACATGCCACACCCTCCTAAACATGCCACACCCTCCTAAACATGCCACAACCTCCTTAACATACAACATCCTCCTAAACATGTCACACCCCTAAACAAGCTACAACCTCCTAAACATGCCACACGCCCTAAACATGCCACACCCCT
>JAOTQE010079024.1:0-28504 GCA_025631205.1 Nesometra sesokonis
GTCACAGTTGGTCAGTATTTTACGACGATCATCAACAATTCATAGGTAGAAAATTTGATATATTTTTTAACACATTTAGCAACTTTAAAAAAATTGGAGTGTGACGTATCCGTTTTCGTTTTCGTATTTCGTGAGTTTGCGAAACCTCACTAATAACACATACCGATTAACTTAATTTAATCAAATATCGTAATACTTACTGATACTCTTGTATAACCGTTTATTTTATGTAGAAAAAAAAAACTGTATTCCGTCAGGTTCGAAGCTATAAAATTGTTGCTTTACCACGCAACGTGTTATTTAGAGGAAACCGAATAAAGACCCATTGACATCCAAACAAGGACAAGGCAAGACCGGAAGTCAATTGGAGCTGACGAACTACCGATGTATAATTCGCAATTGGTGCACTGTAACCCTCTACCTGAACGGCGCCCTCGTGCTATTCATTGTGTTACAGTGTTATTTTACAATGTCATGTATTCCCATCGTTGCAGCCTCCAATACGCTGAATATTACCCTTCTGATGAACTATAATCTTTGATTTATTTTGTCTTACTTTGATTCTGGAATTTTTTTTAATGTATTATCGAGAAAACGGTGTAAAATTTCTATTTTCAATTTTAGCAAAATGTCTCCCAGCAATGGCAACCGGGCCAAAATGGCCATTCAGTTATTTATCCAGTCATCTTCCACATTTTCGTGTTATATTAAAACGATTGTATTTTGGGTGGAAACTATAAGTTTTGGACTTCATTTATAAAGTAGTATGCCTACATATTGTATAAATAAGTTAGCTTAAGTATGTAGCATCCTTGAAGTTAAGAAATGTGAAGCCAATAATTATCTTTGACTTAAACCTATTAAGTGGAAATAATGCATACATTGTAAGTTTTGAATTCATTTGGTTATATTCTTTCGATCCTATTTTCTCTGTAAATGAAAAGTAGAGTTTAAAATGCTTATACAAGTAACCTTGATGTAAGCCAGTTGCTTAAATCACGACAAAACGACTGGAAGGAGACGAGTAGGCCTATATTATTTCCGTAGGATTTCCTAGTCATATTGTCTTAGCTAAATATCATAGCCGAATTTTCTGTAACAGTAATTAGTTTTACATTAATCACTTATGACTTTAGTTTTAACATGGGTGTTTTATATATTTTCCCGAAATAGCAAAGCTAATCAAGTTGGCTAAAATTTTTAAGTCAGTCCACTGTTATAATTAAACTGTAAAACGCTTTTGCTCAATAGTTATATTTTATTTACATTCTTATTATATTAAATAATGTATATTATTAACAAGTACTAAAAGCGTAGTAAATTATCTGTAAAACAGACGAAATACAACGAAAGGCTTAAAACACGTTTTCGGTAATAAACCGGTGTGTTATATTAAGTATTCGATTTTGCTCTGTAATTGTGTTTAAAATATTGGCCTATTCTATATAAGAAATGTACGGATGATTATGTCATGGATAAACACAAGTGTATTGGTACCGTACTGCCACGTAGGTCTATGTTATATTGACATTATTCATGTGTTAATTAATAATTTAGAGTAATTTTTATCTGACATTTTTATGTACAATTATATTTCAATTAGTTTCTTATATTTGTACGTGAAAATAAAAAAAATCCTAACATTGGTTTAAAAATATAGTGGCAATATAATACCCGTAATGGTAATTAAGAACGATTACAGTTTTGATAAAGATTATGCTTATAATTTCAGAAATGTTAATGTACATTAGATTTAAATTAGGATAACGGTAAACATCATTGTAGACTGACATCAACTTTAATAGTTCATATTTACAAAGTCTTACTGAAAGTTATGTATAGATAATGCTATTCGATATGTTGCAACACAGAATCACAAATTAGACTTATAACACTATAGTACATTTACCTTAATAATAATAATGATAACAACAACAATAACAACAATAATAACAATAATAATAATAATAACAATAACAACAATAACAACAACAACAACAACAACAATAACCATAACAACAATAACAATAATAATAATAATAATAATATTAATATTAATATTTGCAGCAATCATCAATATTGTGCAAAAAATAATTATCGATCAACGGATCGAAGAACATTACTTAATTTGTTTTTTTTTTTATATCAAGTAATGCGATAATATTTACATAGAAATGTAGGCATACAATAATTGAATTTTTTGGCAAGTTTGACGTTTTTTTAACAATTTATCAATATATAATGAATAAATCATTAATATCAACACAACTCTCGAAAAACCGAATTTCAGTAATATTTACATAATACAATAATAACTATGTAATCAAAGCTAGATTTCGGTTGATAGAAATTGACTAGGCCTACAACGCCAACTCATTGGTAACAAAAATCCATGTTTCAACGATTACTCGACAGCTATGCCCGTGTTTTAAACGCTATTATTTCGTAAACAGTCGTGGTCAACATTTAACCCTTTGACGTGGCTGTTAATATTTACACAGCATTGAATTATAAATCAATTATTGTGCTCGTATTAGGCAGTATTGGAAAAAAATAAAACAAGTCTTCCGGAGGCGCAGCCTAAAGAAGAGCACTTTGTTTCAACAGATTTTACATTTTTTGTCATAGCGCTCTCGTTCGTCACTAAACTTTCCCCTCATTTGCACATTTACAATTAAACGCATTTCAGTATTTCCGTGTGCTTTTATAAATTATTTTGTCACAAAAGAAGTGTCTCGGCGCAGTCAAGGGAAGAGTACTTTGTGTCAACGAATGTTACATATGTTTTGTGTCCCCGTTCGTCACACAACTTTTCCCTCAATTGCGTATGGTATGTGCACTTTGTAAAGTTGCGAGCTTCTTTATTGCGTCATTGTTATTAAAATTACATTTATTGCTTTTTAAATATTACTTTCAGTCCCCGAAAGGCTTCAAACATTTTTTTTAATTTACGTAACTTTCATAGTAAGCCATGTTTTCCTAATATAATTATCTGTACCAAAAATACAATTATTGCTTTATATAATAATATAAACTATAATACAACTTGTAAACATACCGATTAGCTAGTCCTGCATTTTAAAACAGTCATGGATGTAAAGGGATACATCTCCACTATCTTCACTATCTTCTCGATATAAATTTTACATATTTTTATTATAATCAACCCAAAAGGCTTTGTTTACATTTTAATTATAATTTTGTCTATTCGTCACGTATATAATAATATTGGAATGACATTTTATGAGCAGTTCGAATGTTCTTGCGAAGTGGAAATCTTGGGTTCCCCCGATACCTGTTCATTTCTAATACTTCTTTGACCATTTTCTTCTTCTGTAGTCATCGGTAATTTAGCAGTTTCGCTATCATCTTTCTCAAGTTGGAAATAATCATGACACGATTGTTCTTCTTCTACGCCCGTGGGTCCATCTTTTTCCGCACACTTCAATTCTTCTCTGTCCGTGTCCAATGCTTTGCCTTCTGCGCATGCCAATTGTTCTACTTGTGTACATGTGGTACCTTGTACACGATCATCTTTGTGGACAGTATTTTCTACATTGCTTTCTGTGCCATTTTCAGCATTTTCTTCTAAAACATAATAATCCGGTTTTAATTCACTGTAATCTCCGTCCGCGTCAGAATACGCAAATGATTTTCTATGACGATTATCCATATCATCATCGTCTGCGCAAGTAGCAGCAGATTGAGTTTGTGCAGTACTTGTATCTTCTATGATGTTTATGCATCGTTTTGTTCCATTATCAATAGTCTCGCTGATTGTCATTTTCTCGGAAAGCTCATTATTTTCATTCTTCGTTGGTTTATTTTTGCCGTCCTTCATAAGAGCCATATAGCTAGATTTATCAGATCTCCGTTCCAAAGTTTGTCTAACTTGTTCCATGTCTGGGTACGAATAATCAGACCCAACCTCTTTTCTAGTTATGCTGTGGTACCGTGGAGCATTCAAAGACTCATGGCTTAAGTACATATAATGGCTTTCGTCTTTCCACTTATCAAATTCAGCACTATCAGCTTTTGACATTCTATGATTCCTTTTACCAAACTCGTTAGGGACGCTTGGAAGGGGGCGATCTGAAATTGTTAAAAAAACAATAAATTATATTACTTAATTCAGTAACAAGTACAAACAGCTAATAACAAAAGTATTACCAGTGTGGTAAAATAATTTTGTGGTTGAAAAAAAAACCATTTTCAATAATAAACAATGTGGTTAAAATTAACAAAAAAGTAAATGTTTCAAATAGTTGTTTAGGTGCACATTAGAAATGAACGTTACCAAAGGCCGGTTTTCATTCTGATGTTATTGTCATTTTCATTTTTTTTTTCATTTTTTAAATAAAATAGATATACTAGACGTATGAATATTTCCCATTATGTCCTTTTTCCGATTCAACTGTGCGTATGTTTTGCTAAATTCCTGGTCAAAAATACACAGATGGAAAACTTATAGAGAACTATAATGCTTAGGTCACAGCAATTAGCAACAATGTCTGTCTGTTTCCAAGATTAAGTTTATGTTATGCTTCAATGATTTTGTTAACGTACGTTATAGAATATGTATTTTGCAGTGAGACGTTTTAAAGCTTTATAATTTACAATCAGGATGTACATGAACACCAAAAAGACATTAGTTATCAAATTTATTTTTTAACTACCAAAATTAAATTTAAACATAGAATATTAAGATACAACGCTGTAAGTTTTTACATAAAAAACAGTCAATTATTTTTCTCTAGGCTGTGGACGACCGGTTGGCCGCATTCTTCGTAAATGCTAGAAATAGAGGGCGTCACATATTGTTATTGGCTTAATAGTACAGAACTCTATATACGCCTGGGTGGTTAGTTAGAAATTTTGTGTGAATTTCGTCAAGCAAATGCGCGGTTGAAACTGCGATAGAGTTTATTGATATGGTGCATTATAAAACGCTAAATTAGTGTTCAGGCGGTATAGGTTCGAACTGTAGGATATTTCCTGTCTTTACACGTTAAACGAAACTGTATTGCACAAGACAAAGAGCTGCCATTGGCGAAAGGATAACAAATGACCGACGGCGAAGAGACTGGAAAAATACAGTTTGCATAATAATCTTAACCACTGCAAAGTACTTACTTGAGGGATTTCTAGTCAATGTGTCATGACGACGATTCGATATCCTAGACTGCAATAAAACAATAATTGTTCGGAATCAATATCAATAAAAGTTGGAATAATGATAAAAGTTAGATTTGATGGATTTTATTGTTTTTGTTAGGCTCAAACATATACATTCTAATCAAATCATGTGCTGGTACGTCATGCCATGTTGTATTTACTGTTTTGCTTTTTATTTTGAATCATGTCCCTCCAAATATATTAGAAAACTGTAACCTACCATAGCACCAGGTTTGTCATTGTACACAAATATTCGTTGCCACAACTAACACCAATGCATATAACACGTAATGTAATGAGACACTATGCTATTTACATTAAAGTAAGCTCCTTTATTAGTATGTTTTTTTTTATAATTATACCACCATTAAAATAAATGTAAGGAACATAGCGAATGTTGAATTAAGCCCTACTATTTAGACTACAAGTCCATGCAATCTGCTAAACGAGAGAACCGATATTTCATAAAATAAAGCAAATGGAAACATAACAAACTTACTCTCTTTAACAAGAACGACACCAGTAAAGCAACAATTAATAAAACAACAAAATTGGCAGACACAGCAACAATAACGATGATCTCAGTGCTTAGAGATGACTTCTCCTCGTCTTCATCAGCAACAGTTATTCCTTGTCTCGGAGATTGCGTTGGTAGTGCTATGAAGAAAAAAAAAACGTTCCCGTAAGTTTGTTTTATTCGATAGATGCACAAATGTATTGGTATTTTTGTTGGCCACGTATAGAGCGCATAATACAGGGTCTCTATACAGTTTCACAAGTTTATTTTGAGATAAAAGAAGAGAACACAATAGAAAAAATAAAGGAAAAATATTAACAGATAAGCAACAGTTAGAATGATAGGAATTAAATGTGTTTTAGCCTTTCTTTGAAAATAGGCTAAGAGGAGAGTCGTGGATTTGAAAAAAAAAATTAATTTGATTTGATTTGATTTGATAACAGGACGACCATTCCAAATCTTAGGACCAGCAATCATGAAGAACCTTTCACAGGTCTCTAAACGGCATGGTGAAATTTAAAGAATACTATGTGTGATTGGAGTAGATCTGAGAGTTCCAGAATGCTGTTTGATTAGATTGGATATGTACATATGAGACCGAGAATGAATACATTTATGAAAAAAATAATAATAGTACTGAAACCGTGATCAAATATATTATTCGTTTATTTAATAGACGAATGCTTCTAAAAAAATAATTATTGGCTCTATTGGAAAATAATATTAAATGACATTAGAAACGGGTATTTAGTATTTAAAACCATTCGCTGAAGAGAAATCCAGGTGTGTGAAAAACATTACATTAAAATATTATGATCAGTAAATGTGAAAAATCAGAAAGAAATGTCGATTAACTCTTTTTTAATATGGACTTCTTTAACATATTTATTCTTACTACAATACACTATCAATTTGCAGGAATTAAAAAGATTAAAATGTCATTTTTACAGTATCAGAGACTTGGAATGACACGATAAAATCTTAAACGCTGTACTATTTTGTTAGAAATAGTATAAAATGTCTCTATTGGATTATAAGGTTTAACTTCGTAACTCAATGTCCATTTCTGTAGTGCAATCGAATACAGTAGATAGTAAGGTCACGGCATCAATTAGTACAGATTAACTTTGAACTGGTTTGGTCATATTTATAGGCACCGACTGTCTCCCTCCAATTACAATTTTAGCAAGTCATTGTAAGACAAATAGAGTAGATACGGCCAAGTTCAATTTATGTTATTTTTACATGTAAGGCGTTTTTGTAAAGCAGGGAAACATTGTTTTAAAGTTAACATTTTTTACAAGTCGTATATTGCATTAATGTAAAATTCAATATTTATTTATTTGGTTGGAACTGTCACCTTTATAAATTCTGTTGATTTGAATATCGTCGATAAATTATTGAAATGTACTTATATTCACTATAAGAATTTACTTAAATACGTTATAATCAAAATGTTGAGATAGTAAAAGAAATAATTTATTAAAAAAAAACTCATATTAGGCGGACCTTTATTACCTTAACAGGTTCCCACAACGCGAAAAAAGGAGCTACGTTTTTTTAACATTAGAGCCAAGCTATAAAAAACTAAGCCTTGACTTCAATATCTTTATATTTTTTTTTGACTTTTCAATGATGTAATATTAGTGGTATTTTTATAAATAGTTTAATGTATAGATTCATTGCTGTAACTTTTCACTCCACGCCTCTAGTCAGATACGCACAAGAGGGACCAGCGATAAGAAACACTAGGTTGCGGTAGCAAATACTTTGAAGGGAATAGAATTGAAAGAATAACTACGAAACGTTTGAAAAATTCAATTAAATCGCATGAATATAATACGGAACATGCGTTAAAAACGATGTGTCTGTGCGGTCAATTAATGGAATCGATTGGAGTCGTGGGACCAGTAAACACAAAAATCTAGAATATAACCTAGCGGTTGATTTACGTTTACGAATTAAAGACGGCTGTAGACTTGAGAGAGCTTCCAAAATGACATTAATGCGGATTCCCTTTCAAGCTAATGTTCAATTTCAACCCTAGCTTGTCAGAATTGTTTTTTTTTTCAAATTTTGAACTCAAATTGTAGATGTCATAGGGTGCTTAGTATGTTATATAAACGATTATAATGCTTCAAGATTAAAGATCTGTCATATATCAAATAACAGATTACAGAAATTAAACAACTAAGGAATAAGGTGGGTTGCGGCGCTTTTTGTTAATAAAAATATTTCATGTTAAAACTAAAATATTCACAAAATGATTTTCTGGTAACAGTTTTTTTTTCTAGTGAAAGTAACTGTTTTTTTGTAATTGTCAAAACTTACCTATATCTTTATCTCGCTTACAAACTGTAATGTCAGTTGGCACTTTAGGACAATCATTGTGATACCAGAT
This sequence comes from Nesometra sesokonis, assembly GCA_025631205.1. Classification (NCBI taxonomy): domain Eukaryota; kingdom Metazoa; phylum Echinodermata; class Crinoidea; order Comatulida; family Antedonidae; genus Nesometra; species Nesometra sesokonis. The sequence continues at coordinate 8,094 of JAOTQE010079024.1, forward strand.
GCAATAGCCATGGAGTGCTCGGTTGAGATGAACGACAGCACAGGAATTTGGCGACAGGGTGAATGTTTCCAAGCCTATGCAGTCGTATTCGTGTTGAAAGAAAAGTAAGCTAGATTTGCTCTGTTTATTGACCTTTAATTTCATTGTGCATGACTGTTGTGTAGCGAATTGATTCCTTGCCAGGGTGGCAAGGCGTTCCAGTTCGTGTTCCCGATGAATTGTCGGTTTTCTCCATGGGTATGTACACTTCGTCGTACCTTCATTAAGGCCGTAGCAGAATTTGTGACCTATATTCAAAACAAAGAAAATAATAATAATATATATAATATTATTATTATTATTATTGAAAAGAAGCTTTGAAGGATAATCGTAAAGGAATTCATGAAAGTTATTTGAAAATTCTCGATATGACGCATTGAAAATGTACAATATTTGTGAAGCAGAAAAGCAAAATGATGATTAGTATGTGAGAGAAAAACATGACTTTGGAAGAAAGATACAGCAAGGGTAATTTGGTGTAAAAAAATGGGAGTATGTTTGAATCGCTTGAAGAAGCCCTTTTTATAAGATCGGATACACTACAAATACAGAAATGAATGAATACATCGCAATATTGTTTTTCATGAAATATTAACTTTTTTCAGTAATAATTAGAATATCCTGTGTTTCTAGATAACCAAATTACATTTGATGTAAATTATTATAAATACCAAGGGTATGTTATTTTCTGGACATTTCATTCGACATTTTCATTTGTATTTTTTTTCAAATCAAAGCTGAAACCTAATTATTGTATTCACCATGATCTAATTAATAAATGTTTCTGTTTTACTGAATCAATAATTGTGTTCATGACTAATTAATCGAAAATTAATAAAACAAAAACTTGATGACTTGGGTGATAAGAATTTTAATTGATCCATCCCAAACCATTTACAAGTCGCTTTGAGATACAGATCAGTTGATTTCTCCAAGAGAGTTCAAACCAAATTCAGTAACAGAATAATATGAGGTGAGGAGAGCGAATTTTAAAACATTGCACTCATGGAAAGAGTTATGCATGTTGCCTTGATAAGTTTAGCATGTAAATAAAGAAACAAGAGAGTTATATTAACCAGTTTAACTGTCATTTGAATTCACTACTGTGTAGGAAGATGGCTTTAAATGATAGTGGTGACTCATGTCACATTATAAAGTACCTTTGCAGACACAGTCCTGTATTCCTGTATTACAGACCTTGTCTTCAACGGAGGTGTATGATCATACAGAACGAAGTAAACCACCTAGCTATGTGGCTTTACAACAATTCTATATACAGTTATATAAATATTACTAAATCCTTTTTAGATTTTAGTAAAAAAAATAAAACCTCTAAAACTAAAAGTATAATATTTAGAAAATTAAAAATGTAAATATCTTTGAAGTTTTGATTGATGATAAGCTAAATTGTGATGTGAATACAACCAAATTAAGCACTTAAGCTAACGACTGCTTTATTTATTTTCTCCGTAAAATAAGATCATAGAACATAGAAATAGTTCGCCAGAGCATGTTTCATTCATTGACTATGTTCTGTGGTAAATGTTGGTACAGGTGTTACAAAACAGGTACCATGGATAGATAATATAAATATCAGTCAGCTACAAAATATTTGATGATATTGACTATATTAATGATTGTTTATAGTTTTTTATGGGCAATATTTGTTTGAGTATGTTTGTTGATTAAGTAACGTATTTTTAGTTTTTTGTTAGCCATGTTTTATGCATATCGTACCCATGAATTTTGAGATCTAGAAATATTGCAAACACCGAGGACATGTTACCACGGGTAGAATACAGGATAGACAGAAAAAAGTATGGTTTGATTTTACAGTGGTTTTTGCATGGAAATGGCACGCTATAGTCTGGTGACATGATGATCATCGAAATACTTACTACATTCATCCACTTCGGTACTTGGAAATTCTCTCCTAGAATAAATAACATAATAATAAATCTGTTAATATTGATAAGACTATAAATGGTTTTTGCCACTGATATATAGCATTTTATACCTCATTTATTTTTTTTCTTTACAATTTATATATGTGTTCGAGAGAGCATGACACTCGCCTGACATTCCAGCGCACTTGGTGACAACGTTTCTCACTTAATCAGCTAGGAATTGGTAAGGTACGGTTGTTAATAAGTTTGGGAAAGAAGCCACTTTACCACAAAATTTCAAAGATGCGTTTCTTACAACCAATCTTTCTTCCCAGTGTTGAATAGCACTACATTTGTCTTATACCATACCATTTGTATTCCATTTTTCTGCCGTTAACTACCGAGTCTCAAGATTCCTGTTTGGTGTTCAATGTAAGATTGTTTGGCACCAAATGTAAAACGTTATTGGTAACTTAAGCATTTTCATTAAGTAACACATTTATTATTTTAGTGCTAAATCATATGAAATACCAGAATGAAGAATGAATAATACTCCTTCTCATCCTCTCTTAGAAACAAGAATAATTTCCTGAATTAAAATTATGGCGTCATATACTACAGCAAAAATGTATTGTTACACTAATTGTTTTTACTGTTTGATTATGTCCATTGATGTACTTTGCCAAAATGTTAAACTCTGCATAAAACAATGTTCATAAATGTTATGATACAAGTGAAGGGTACCGTTGGAATTTTAATATGCTCTCATTTAATGTAACCATTATTTCGTTTTACTATATGACGCTATGTTTTGCCCTTTTGTTTTCACCGTATTACGTATATCAGTGGCGTATGCAGTTGGGGTGTTTAAGGTGCTCGAGCACCTCTTTCAGCGATACAAAAAATAAGAATGGTCACAAGCGTCACCACCCACGCACCCCATTTCAGAGAGAATGTGTACCCCTTCAGAGAAAAACAATTTTAAAAAAGGTATTCCATCACAAAATAGGTGAAAATAAATATACATGTTGTTTTTGGCTATCCGAGAAGGGTTGATCACTCCTTTCTCAATTACTATACCTCTGTACGTAGGCATATATGCAACCGCAGAATATCTTTATTGATAAAACAACGATTAAGCTTCTTGTTTGGTAGATGGAAATTTGGGAGTTTTAAATAAACCGCTCTGAAATCCTAACCATATGTTTTTATCATTTCATTTTATTGATTCGTGTCTTTAAAATAAACAATACTGTACATCACAATAAAAGGCAAACAAATACTTGAGACACGATACCCCGAAAATTAACTAAATCTCTGTTAAGAGAGAGCCCTTGAAATAGATAATAATATTTAAGTTATAATTTTGATTTTGATTTAAGCAATGTGAATTGTGATCTTCGAACACTTTGGAAGGTTTAATATACCCTAAAAAGTTCAATATCCTTGTTATGACTATAATAGATTCATTTTACCCTTTGGTAAAGTCGATATTTCAATATTAATGTTTGCTATCAATTTTTATTTCGCACATGTCCTCTATGATGAGGGTTCGTACTGATTGTTAGACCATTTATTTCTTATCCAAACATATCCCATGAGAGCCTGTTCTAATAGTTATAAAGGTTTCTTAAACCTCATTCTGTAATTTGAAGGATTTCGTCGATTTATGTGACAAAAAAAATTAAAAGAACTCACCAACATGTTGCATTTGGCTTTATAGCGTAAATTGGATTACAAGCTATTGCTTGTCCAGACACGGATTGTATTTGGTGAATAACGCAGAGCACACAAATTACAGCTAAAATTAAGTTATTGCAAGACATCTGTAAAGTATTTAAAACAATCATAAAGATAAGCAACGTAATGAAAACTTTGTATGATACATGGTGGATACATTGTGTGTAGATGTAATAAAAATAGGTTGATTTTGTGAAAAAATAGTACAAAAAATAACAATACTGTTACAACGATTATGCACTTAATTGACTAATTAATCTTCAAATCTGTATTGTCATTATGAAATAGCAAGTCAACGGCAATATCAACATTAAAATTACAATATAAAGAAATAAATAAGCTCATTTTAATGCAAACTAAAACAAATAATTCTTACTAATTTTACGCTGAAAAAAATGAAATTATAGAGGCTGTCAGCCTTTGATAGTTTTGGCTATTTTTTAGCATAGGAGCACAACATTGCAACATTAATACTGAATAGTTTTAAATAGCTCTACGATCATGATCATAACCCGTTTTAACAAACAAAGTAGCCATAAGTTATTTTCAGATGTTGTGTTTGTCATTTTTAAAGTGACAATACATTTTTAACTTGCTGTCATTAAAGTAATATTACGATTCCTAAAGTGAGACTAATAAATGGAAATGGGCATGATTGTAATGCGCAGATTGACATTGAAAGTTACAGAACTAATTCCAAGAGAAGGGAAATACAAAGGAGCAAATTGAAAAGAAGATGGATGAATGACCTAAAGGCAAACACTCTGATAATGGGTGGTCGTACCACAGGGAAAGATGGAAACCATTTATAGGAGGGATACGTTCAACGTTTGAAAGGCACACCCTGAATTGATTTGAACATAGTAAATAAAGTCGAACATTTTTTTTATTTATTTAGTTTTCTTTCTTATCTTCCATTCTGCCATACTGAAAGTGAAATGGTAGATTGACATTAATCGTAAAGGTAGCTTTGAAGTATCTTTATTTTCCATATCCTATGTACCTCAACTGATAAAATAAAACCCCTGTAAGTAGTTGTCGTTTTCGTTAGAAATGTTTCAATAATAACCTTGAATATAACGTGCCAAGTTGAAGGACTTATAATACCTCGGTAATTGATGATTATCAGGATTGTTGCTTTTTATGTCAGGGTTGGGGCTTATAGGAAGAGGATGTTTCGTATCATTAAGCTTCTGGGCCAACGCTGCCCCTTCCTTTAACTTATCTATTTGACTACATAATTAGATCTTGTTTCCTTTAAGTGGTACGCTCGAACTTCAAATAAATTAGAACTAACTTGTCAGGAAATAGAAACTTAAAATCTCTAATGATGCAAATATTTGGATTTTAAGCCATTGTCACGTTCAATTTCATGTGTATATATTTTATGTCAGGCCTATACAGTGGAAGTAAGTTGATATAAAATATGATTTGCTTTCTAACTAAACAATTCATTTTTAGGTTAATTAATGAAACAAAACGTATTGCCTAAACAATTTTTGTGTATGTATAACGCATGGACACATTTTCTAATTATATCATTACAATGTATTTTAATAATATTATAGCCCTGTATGAAATTGTTGATTTGGTTATGAATATTCTACCCTTAATTTTCTATTCAAAATAGTATGGAAAAGAAAATTATGGCCAAAAATGTCTACTAACTATCATTGCTGCAATTCAATTCATTTTAATGCATGGACCTGATGTAAATTACATAAGTGAGGTTCAAGCGTGTATTCATTTTGTTTGTGTTATCTACAGAAATCTATTTAAACAGGTTAAAATTCACTAAAGGACTGCAGTTAAATGGTTATTGTGTTGAACTTTAAAATCTACTTGAACAGTGATAAAATATAACATCACTAATAAAGAAACATTATATAGGCTTAATTCGTGAAAATTAGTTTAAAAACATAAACATGCATTAGGTGTATTGTATGATATAATTTACATAAAAGTTGACAAACAACCTTTTATTGATAGCTTGTTATAGAGTATTAAATAAAGAAGGCTTACCTTAATTGACATGTTAGTCCCTTTGTTTTTATGTGCAGCATTTCAGTACATTCTGACTGATAAAAAGAAATATTACTTGTGACGATTTGAATCATCTTTCAGTTTAGATCATTTATTTGCGTGACGTCATAATTTGCGTCTTCCTTAGTGAGTCAATAACTGGCAGTTTTCGTATTTCAGGCTCGACATAGGCCTACTTAATTATATATTGGCCTTTTATTCTAATAATACTGACGGCAGTTAGAGGTTTATACAGTTTTGACTGCACGTTATTTCTTGGTAATGACTGACCTGACCAAAATTAATCCCTGATAATTTGCTTCAACGTGAAAGTTTGATTGAAGAAAAAGTATAGGAATTTGTTTTTTTCTATCATTACTGACAAATTCTGAAATTAAATATTACAATCAAAATCTAAGTTATGTTATTAAGCCGTATTGTTTTATTAGAGACATATTTGTCACGATGATTTATAAATTTAGAAAAAGAGTAAATTGTTGTTTTTGACAATTTCAAATAGCATTACGTAAAAATTATTCCATCGTGTATGCTATGCTAAACCTTTCTACAAATATGTACCGCGTCTCGGATTTCGCTAAATGTGTAAAATTATGTTTTAATGACTTGGTTCATGAATGTAATGTAATATCCAATAAAAATATTTGTAACAATTATTTTCGATAGGCCTATTGTAGAAATATTAACATCAATCGTCAATAGAGCTATTGTAGAAATTAAAACAAATATCCCAAACTGTATTTTTATCAGTAAATTCGTAGCTTGGTAGTTAACGTGCTTGCCTTAGGTTATGGGTTCGAACCTACGAACACTAGATTCTTCATCACAACATAACATAATATAAGCTGCTCTTACTTTTTTTTTCTCTCAAATATCCAGCAAAAAAGAAGGGGACACAGACACAACATCATTACAATAGTTATTCTAAACCTTATATGGGAACTAGATTTCAAATGATTTCTGATTACGTGACAGAAAAGACTTTATCTTATCTTAAAGTGTAATCCACGTGTGCCATGAATTATGTAAAATTTAAATTGCGTTAAAATAAAATGGGAAATAATTAGACGTCGAATATGTAAATGATTGATACTGTTGCTTTTTGAGGTTTTGCAAAATGTGCTACAACTTATAAAATATAATGCTTGTCAAAAACAATGTAGGTTTATTAAGATTGGGTAGAGATTTATGTCTGTTAAATAAATGTAAACATTTTTATAAGTGTTTGTGTTATGATGAACGAAAAATCACATGGTTATTCCGAGCCGTTAAGATGCGCAACTGTAAAAAAAAAACAAAACAAAAACAAACAAAAAAACAAAACAAAAACAAAAACAAAACAAAAACAAATTGTTTACAATTAAGTGATTACTAAATTCTTTGAACCCAAAATATTAAGACCAGGGAACAGTGAAATTACAATGCCACTTTTCCCTGGATACGCGCAATAATATAATGATACATGTAAACAATTTTACGGCTGCAAAATTTAAATAATAGTGGTCAGTCTATGGTAACTTTGTCCTATTTGGCTCAAGCAGTTTCATTACTTTTAGTCCTGGCAAGGAGCTATATAAGTATCTGATTAAATTCGTATACGTTAGCAAGTAAGTGTATACATGTCCTCATGTGTGTGCGATTTATTACCAATATTATAAAGATTTTTGTTCGGGAGCTCTCGAGTGCGGGAACAATGTATGTGTACCATGCTGTACCTTAAGTTATGTTCAGACTCAACGACTAAGCGTACGATTTGTGTCTGAACAATCCGGTGATTAGCGCAAGTCACTATTCGGAGTGTATCTTGTGCTTGATGCAAATCCCAGATTAGCGTAAGCTGAGGTACGCCTCGTACACTTGAATGGTTTTGTCCTTGTGTCACGTAATGATCAAACTTTGGTCTGCATTGGGCAATCAATTACGGATGGCTGGTCATAGAAAAACCCACTAGCGGTAATTTTAAAATTGCTTACGTCCTTACGTCCGAACACCTCGGTCGTTACGCCAGCATATTAGCTTACGCCTTGCTTACGGTACGTTCCGCTTAAGCCGTTATTCTGGACTTACCCTTAGTTCTTATGTCATGAAATTCTGTGCTATTTTTCTGTCCTTTAGTCGGTCAACATTATTTTGTTACTAGCGCAGATCCAAAAGACGCGTTCGTGTTTGTTTGTGGAGGTGGACAGAAAACGAACCGCGTCAGATGGTGGGGTTGGATTTTGTTTGGGTTGGGCAGATCATCCTTGCATAAATATTATTAAGGGTTTATATTAAATTCATATCTCGGGGAATACTTCCATAAATAATAGTCGTTATGCTTTCTGTTTAATTAAAATCAATCTGGCGTTTCGTTCTATATGCGTTACTGGGAGAATCCAGATTCTAACGTGTGTGGGTCTGGGACATGTCCCCTCATCCACTAAATCTGTATGGTTACAGCACCGTAAGTTACCGATAACAATGAGCTATGCTTCTTTGCGTAAGCGACGATCGTTTGACAGCATTTTTCGATACCACTACAACAAAGAGCGCCTACAATTGTGACGCAACAGTTAAAAACTCAATAATTATATTGTAATATTTGCATGCAACAGGTCTGTAATATTTCCTTAAACGTCCCATCATCTCCATCCTGTTTTCATCAGTGTTTATCAATGGCGGATTTAGGGGCATTCGACCCATTTCTAAAATCGGCAAAAGTTTCGCCACCACCGCAACACCACCGTCTACAATTAAATGGCTAAAGCAAGCAAAAGACAAATGATTTTTGAGCGAACATGCCCACATCGGTCAGAATTGTGCTCCATTGTAGGTGAATCCTCGATGCGTCTCTTATTTTTCTTGATAATGCTTCTGAGCGAGCACGGTTATCCAGGTACGCCAGTCAGTCATTTAACGGATTATTATAGTCGATTGGTCTATCCTTAAGATAATTACAGATTACATTGGTTAAGTTCACGCTCAGAATTTATCGTGATATTCATTATCATGATGTTCTATATTAACCCGCCAGAAAGCCATTACAGTATCATGATCTTCTAGCATGTTAATCCTTGCTAACGTGTTCTTTTAGAGCACGATAATTAACAGATCTTGGGAAGTTTATCAAGAACAGTATATTAAGTAGGTTGTTTACAAGTTTCCGCCTCATTGTTATTTACCCTCAGCTTCCACCAATTAAAATCAAAATTATAACAATTGCAGCTAATTAGTATTTTATTATCATGATCCGTTTATTTTTTTTATGTGAACACCTTTATAACGGTTAAAATAAAATTCCATTCTCGATTAAGTCTATTCCAAAATATTACCAATTGAATATACTTGAAAATATTTCTTTGTTGATACGTTTTTTATATTAGTCTCTAAACTAAAAAAATGCATTTTCCGTGTCCTTATCTAGACAGGTTTAAATAATCGAGTGATATATTCGAATGCCATGTACTTCATGTTTGCATTTTTCACAACTTTAATGCCAATGGTCTCGTTGTAGGTTTAGATCAGTGTCCACTAAAGGGTCATTCTTCGATCTATTGTTCGCAGTTACTAAATATTAAACTCATGACAATAAAATTTTAACTATTGGGTATTGAATTCCCCTTTATTGCAAACAAAATAACGCGTTGATTACGAAGAAGGATGGGGAGATTAAGCGTAAACCAACGGGAGACCGACACCGACTTGAGTTATTTACAGGGGTTAGGTAATGTTGTCGATTGAAGGGCCAAGGGATGCATTATCCATGGGTCAACTGGCTTATTGTTTCTCTGGATGATGCAACTCTCAGGGTCCAGTTAGATCTCTACAACAATGCAAAGAACCATGTATGCAACTACAAGTCTATTTAACAATGGAATTTTCCATACTATTATTTTTCATTTCAGTACCGTCTTGGTTACACTCAATGTAAAAAAAGAACGGTATGGACTATAGAGATCACTCGACAACTTTTAATGGTTAGCGTTACCACAGATCCCACTTTTTTAATGTGAAAAGTAGGGCGTTTAGAGCATAAGGCAGACTAGGCGGTCACCTCGTCTGAAATTATGAATTTAACACCTATCATACCCACCCCCTGTCCGGGGACCACACGCCTCAAGACACCGCTCGCCTTTCCTGATTTTCAGCTCCCACGACAGGGCAATGAAAAAAGGTGGAAGTTAAAAGTTAAATTCGTCTAAGCCAATAAAATCAAAACCCTTTTGAGCAAGTACCAACTCTTTTCAGAGTGGAAATAATAATCGTCATCGACGACTAACGACATCAATCTATTTTAAGAGAATTTCGCACTTGGTATTTCAATTGTTACTGATATTGATGGGGTAAATTCTTGAATACAACATTGTTAACTGTCCTAGCGACTAATAGTTAACATGGATTGTCCAATCTTGATTAAGTAGCAAGTGACCACTACGTATTTATAGGATATCTTTTAGGGGAGTTTCGTTTAATAACCTACAACTAATACTAATTAAGCACCAGGCACCGAGCCGTACAGAGTGTCCAGTATTTTGAACACATAGGAAAGAATTTTTTATTTTAGGACTGGAATTCTGTACACCAATTTTACCCTCGGCCCATTGAAGTGGGAGAGGCTATTGTAGTAAGCTCCGTCTATCTGTCTCATCTCAAAAACCATTAGGCCGATTTACACGTTCTCAGATAATGTCGGCATCAACCGTATCCATGTTTGGTGCTGATCTACCTTACCACCTTATGGATTCTTAATCTACTGCCCTTATTGATATTGCGAGATACCAAAGCTAAAATAGAAAGTAGCGCAAGGGATTTCCCGAACGGTACTGGTCTGGAAAATAGCGTTCCGGCTCCACAGGACAGCCATTCGTAGAAGCACGGATGAGTCAGTCTAATGGTTTCAATAAAGGGCCACAGACCACTACTTAAGTGGGCACATAGATGTCTGGTATGGGGCCCCTCTATTGACACCATTAGACATCCGTGCTACTACTTGAGTGGATACATAATCTAGATTGAAACAGTTTACACTGTATTATTGATCATTCAAATATTTTACAATAATAATAAACAGTTTCCAAATGCAGTTCAAAAAACTTTCCGCTAGCGTTTTAAATGTTTTGTTTTTTTTTTAACAGTTTTCGAAGCCCATTGATTCTAACAATATAACACTACTGTTAGTACTGTCCAAAAATTGACCAACGTGGAGCTACGTCTTTAGATATTAATTATCAAGCCTAGCTGCATTTTCTTCATGTTGAGTGCGTATTTTGTCATGTACTTTGTTTTACAAGAAATTGAATATCCAGCTATTATGTAAACATACCAGTAGCCAATTTTGTTGTACTCAAAAAGCGTACAGTCTCGAAATGCATTTTTTATTTCTAAATTAACAAAATGGGTGTTCAAGTCCATATTATATGTAAGTTGTATCAAATTGGTAGGCCTAGAATTAATACAACGACGGCATGCATTTTGTTGTTTGGAGTTTGCAATTATTTGTTTTATTCATAACTTCTCAAGGAAACATCGTATGCAACTGGTTTTTTGCATTAGTAAGTGTAGTAAGTGTAGTTTTATGATTTGGCTTGGCGCTTCCACAATAGTTAAATAAGCTTATAAACCCACTGCATCTACCTTTTCCAACAACACTCTAATTGTAAAGGCGTTAACTAAAAGATTGAAACACAATATACAATTCTTTTACGTATTTTTTATTTAGCTTGCATAAATTGAACATTACTATCAATAGTCCTAATCCTGTTCATATTCAAATACATTCTTAAATATCATAACATTTTGTGGCTGGAAATTCAGTCTAGACAATGAGGTAGCTTGCAAAACTAGCGATTCCACATTGGTTATTCTTGTTACGTGACATCATAATGTAACCATCTAGACCCCCCATTGTGTACTCCAACTGCAAGAAAATAAATGAATAGGGAAATATTGTTACGGTATTTTATGTATTGTTAAATTACGGAACGATTTGACAATTGTACAGACTACACCAAATAGAATAACAGGAGTGTAATATGCGGTGGTCCAACCCTATATCTGTAACCTCCTCCCGCTCATAAGAAAGCAGTCGACAAGTATCGACGCAAGTATCTCCGGATTTTAAAAGCAAAGAATCTGAACACAAGGAAAGGAAGTAGGCTTAACATTTTTAAATATTTGTCTGTTAATTTAAAACTGTAGCACAGCAAAACCGATTGGAAATTGTGCGTCTTATTTCACGAATCCTAGATCCGAGCCCAAGTAATCTTTATCACTGTTATTTAAAATACCACATCCCGAGCTTAGGTCGTATACTAAAACTCAAATTATCGGTAGGGATCTAACGGTTGATTTCGGCCACGTTGAGGGAACATTTTATATTAAATCTTCACCTGTTCTTTACCATCTTGGCCCTTATACGTGCCGTAGCCAACAACCAACATCGAAGCTGAGGCATAGTCGTCCTAACAGCCTGGCTCATCAAATACACCTGTTAAAATAAAAAACAAATGTGTTTTTATAACTGTCATACAATACAATTTGTATGCCATAAAATATGGTTCGTTTATTTCGAGTAATCTTCGAAGGGTTTTACAGTTCTATTATAAACTTTCGCTTATTTTCGCCGAATCGCGTGGATTCGGTGAATTGCCCTACTCGTAACTATGAGCGGTAATTTTTATTTCCAAAGCTAGTACTAATGCTGGTAGTTTAGTTTGTGGTTCCCAACTTTGGTATAATATCTTTAATTTAAGTTAAGTTATAAGTTAATATTGTGGATGTGTATGTATTGTTAGATTGGGAGTCAAATATGACTCGCTATAGCCTTCTTCATAGCAAACAATCGAATAAGTTAATTATATTTAAACATCGATGTAAACGCCATATGTGGCAAAGCCAAGTCAAATGAGACATAAGTCGCAAATGCTAGTTTTCTACAATAGGTAGAACTTTTAAAAGTGAACTTTTTCAAATTTTATTTCATTTCAAAAATACAGTTCATGCATTCAACTTTCATACTACTTTAACATTTTTTAGATATGATCAAAAATGGTTTTAAAATAACCGTGTTTATGTTAACGGATAAACAATTTTCACATGCCGTTTTCTCAAAACTTGCATTTTGAATGTTCGAACTTCGATTGTTCATAACTTCACAAGAAAACATCGTATGCTACTGATTTTTTTGCATGATAAAGATAACAATGTGTAGCTTTATAATCCATAAAAACCTCAACTTCCAATTTTCCGACTTGTCTCATTTGGCTTAGCTCTGCCACATTACCTTAAGAAACACCCATCATTGGCCATATCGTTTGGAATAAGACTAAAGCTAGTGTATTACCAGAATGATAAAACTGTATAGAATAAGGAGAAGCGTCAATAGAGACTGATATAGGTCCAACACTTGCTACAGCCTGCTTGAGGTCTTCAGATCCGGGTTTTATGGTGGCGTAACCCGTGCATGTGGCAGATACACATTCCGATTTAAATCTACACTTTCCCTCCTGTAAGATAAAATTGCAGTAAAATGTCAGTTTTTTTAATTCTACATTGAATAATTCAATCCTTTTATTAGAGGGCTAGGATATCCGCATAAAAAATAACTTGTACGTCTCCCAAGTGCGGGTTTTTTTTAATTTGGTCGATGTGATTTTTAGTAGAAACCCGTTACGACTCGACCTTGTTACACACTACCATCGGCAGGCGTCAGTAATTTTAGACTATGCGGAAGAAAACCGGCTGTTATACGAAAAGATAAATTGCAGATAACGTAAACAGGTTCTCTGTTACGCACCGTAGTCTGAGTAGTTGGTGGAAAGTAACGTCCCACCCCACCACAATGCCAAGGAGGTTCTATCAATTGACGTCAGTATCGAATAAGTTGACTACATTACCTCGGCCATAATTTCGGGATAACCGTGGACCTAGGTTTTTTTTTTTTTCTACTAGGCCCATTTTGTATTTTCTGTATAATTTTAAGGCTGCAAAAATAGTAAGAATTTAATAGACTGATCTGGCCTGGACAACGATGTGTTGATATTTGAGTGTTTATCTTACCTTAGCTTCATATGGATAACATAACAGAGTCAATACCATTCTTTACATATTCGAATGCCTTCTCCACTTTTTCGAACGACATCCATGCTCTGTTGAACAGTCTACTAAATTTTGTACGCTTAGTTCAGTAAGTTTCCCAGTCTTTTTAAAGTATTGTCCCTCTAAAGCCCCTAAGAAACTGAATGCCCAGTCCGATAAACAATACAAACCCTGCAAAAATAATTAATACAGTTTAATATAAAAACTAAAATGAACTATTGTAATTGAATTTAATATTAATATTTTCTATGTTCATATCCTGCAAGTGAAATCCGTTTCAGTTGAGTATGAAATAGAAATGCATTATTTTTTATTTCCGCATTGTTCGCAAAATGAAAAAAAAATACAGACTGGATCCAGATCGGTCAGCATTATATTATATGCTTGGAAAACAATGCATACAAACTGCTATAGTTTTAGTAGAATCTCGTATAAATCAAACCCAATTTACCTGATCCCGAACAGGGGTAACGTATCCGTGAACTCTCCAGTCAAGCTCTTCTGGTATTTCCATAAAGGTAGGTGCCATAAACGTTGAAGCTGACGTTTTTGTTGTATTAAAATCGTTGAACATTGCAATAAATTCTTTGTTTCTCTGGAAATGAAATAACAATTCACAAAACAAATCTGAAACATTTGATTTCCCAATATCCTATGTTAAGCGATTGTAAGAGAACGAATGTTTTGTCCTGTACAAACAATACATTTGGAAATTGAATTATAATTAAAATACTGCAAGCTTAAGGTTTAAAAACAAAAAGCCAAATATTATAAAGTGCATAACATTTCACAACTGTATCTTTGAACACCCTAAACATTTTCTCAAAACAGACCGCAAACCAGGCAATGCGACTTGCATACAATTTCCAGCAATATTTTAGCAGAAATATAATATCCGAAACATTTTGCCGATAACTAGGTTTTGCGATTTTTATCGGATTTTGGGTTTTTTCTCCATCGGTGCGTGTATTAAAAGCATTGCATGCATTGGGATTACGTGAATGAGCAAAATGAATACTGTACCCCACGAAAGAAATGTAAATAAAACTCACCATATCAGCATACTTATTCACGCCAAGTCTATACGAGCGTTTCCCCATATCGTATTCCAGATTGTGTTTGGTAATAATATGCAAATTATCTTCCCAAATTAGCCGTCTCACTTGTTCTTCGCCATCTCCGTATACCTTATTATGAGTGGCTTTCCACGTGGCCCAATCATCGTTCAAATCCGCAAGAGGACTTTGCTTTGTAACATCGACTACTATTGATATTAGGCCTACTAGAACAAACAGTATCCTGGGCATCTATAAATGGTAAATTGAAAGAATTACGTTAAACAATATCTCCAAGAATGATTTGCGAAATCAATTGTTGAAGGTAGAGTACTGTGGACATCAACATTATTTGTTTCCTTCACTTTCAATTGTACAAACCGGCATCATTAACACATTTCCGTGGTAATTGATCATTGTACATGTCCATCGGGTAATAAAAACAATCTATTTAAGGTATACTTACCATTGACTTAGCAAAAATGACAAACATGTCTAAGAAACACGACTAGACTTTCAACTAACCGAGAGAAACAGGCACCGAATTAAACAGAGCACCAACAGCCCGTTTAGATTGCCGGTACTAGTATTTATTACTTATTCCACCTGACCAACGTTTTATGCTAATTGTCCGCCAGGCAATAACGGTAATTAACAGCGCCACCATCGATGACAATCCTTGGTAGACAACCGAAAATGGGTCATACTTTGACATTTCATATCTCTGAAACTAACTTACGCCAACATCTACAATTTGCGCACTTGTCACGAATTAAATACAGTATACAGAACACATTTCAATAATTTTACCCATTGAGATATCATGTAAGATTTATGTTCAGGATTAAAATAAAAATAAAACATAATAAAGAATCTCAGATGGAAAGTATTTTGTATCCGCAAAACTGTATCAAGTTTTTTTTTTTTGGTTTGTTTTACAGCACGTCTTTCTTTCCGTTTATCGATTAATTATCCTCTTGAAGTCCATTCGAGTGTACGGTTTTAATCCCAGCTCTTTTGTCATCTTTCTCACAGAAGCACGAAGATCCCCAAATTATACGCAATGTGTACCGTATGTGATTTTGCGAATGCCGGCATTAATCTTCCAGGGAATTGTTTCTTCCACATTCTGAAATTACTTTTCGAGTAAACATATTTTGACCAGTAGCTCCTCGATTTCCTTTGTTGATAACTTGTTCTTTCCAGTTTTGTGGATGCAATTGGGAGCGAATACGACCCAGCACCCCCACCCCAACCCTCTTGTTTGACATGGACGAATATTACTTGAACTTTAACAAACTCATTGTTTGCAATAAATTATCTGTCAAAATTGCCTCTCAGATACCAGGGAACGCATTTTTTTTTTAGAGTGGCATGTGGACCCTAGACCCTAGAAGCAGCACTAAGTTTGGCACCGGTCTCACTCTATATCCGGCATCGGGTCCCGTCTTTTCAGCTCAGCTGGATCAGGATTTTCACTATGTTTGATCCTCTTCCAACAATATTTACTGAAGCATGTTACAAAACATGCCTTGTCCACCGTAGAAAAAATTATGGTGATCCAATATACTTGTAGTCCAGTAGAAATAGGTGAAAATTGGCGTTGAGTTAAACAAATTGCAATAGTTTGTTTGTTTTTGATGGAATCTGTTCATCAAGTGGTGCAGAATAGCATATCCAAAATCTACCCCGATCAGCCAATCAGAAAGTACCTAATTTGCATAAATTTAAAATGACCGCCATTTTGCAACTTCGATGCTCAATATCTCAACCGTAAATGTTTAAGTACGTAAAGAACCCAAATAACACATTAATTTTAATTTTTGACTTCTTGGGGTCATAGGTCAAAGGTCATGGAAACTTTAAAGCTCAATATCTCTCTAACGGTTAGTTTTTATGTATATAAATGTATTAAGGATAAATAGAAACATGATAATAAAGAACACAAATAACACATTTATTTTATTTTTTGGCCTCTTGGGTCATGGGTCAAAGGTCATGGAAATTATGATTCTTAATATCTCTATAACCATCCATTTTTAAGTATAGAAATGTATTAAGGACAGATAGAAACATGACCATAAAGAGCACAAATAACACATTTATTTTATGTTTTGATCTCTTGGGTCATAGGTCAAAGGTCATGGATATTTCGATTCTTAATATCTCTCTAACCATCAATTTTTAAGTATATAATTTTATTAATGACAGATATAAACATGATCACAAAGAACCGAAATAACATATTTATTTTATGGCTTGACCTCATGGGGACTTGGTCAAAGTTCATGTAAAATGTAATGCTCAATATCTCTCTAACCATCAATTTTCATGTATATAAATTAGGTACAAATATATATAAACATGACTGTAAAGAATCTAAATAATACATGGTATGACCTCTTGGGGTCATGGGTCAAGCTCATGAAAATTTAAATGCCCATGTACCATAATTTAAGTATGTAAATGTATTAAGGACACATAGAAATATTACTACAAAAACCTGAATAACACGTTTATTTTACTGTATCACCTCACAAGACCACAGAAAAGCCAAAACTCATTGAACTTTAGTGAACTTTTTAATATCTCTCTATCCATTAATGTGTATAGATATAAAGTTTATTAAATACAAGTAGAAAAATATCACAAAAAAAACCCCAAGCAACACCTTTGTTTTACTGTAGCTCTATGGCCTCAAAGGATCATGGTATCCAAAAGCATTTCACATAGATAGAGTAAGAAACCCAGGAGCATTTGTATGTTTTTGAAAACTGGGAAAAGCAGGAGGTAATACTAACAGGGTATATACAATATGATACTTCAACTTATTTTGTTTTGTTCATTTACCATTGAACAATTTATAAATACTAATTTAGTTATAGGTCTTTTCAATTTTTCTACCGCCTTCAGTGGCAGATTTAAGGGGGGACTTAACAGGCTTAAGCCCCCCCCCCCTCAAATTTGATCCGAAATTGTTTTTGGGGTGTATAAAAATGACAATGTACTATTAGTAGATTATATATATAGACAGGGGGCTGTTTAGACACTCATAAGAGGCAGAGATGGCCCTGTCATTGGAAAAATGTTTTTCTTTTTTTTTGTTTCTTTTCTTGACAAAACCAAAAATCGGGATTTACGCCGCCTCCCACCTCACAATTCTGGATCCGCCCCTGGCCTCTCACAAAATGAAGTGTAATTGGTAATACCTACAGAAGAATTCAATTACTGGTAATTTCATATATTTCTCAAAAGAATTGGTCCAAATGAACCTAACAGTAAATGAAACCAGGAAAATGACTGCAGTTTTGTCAAATAACCTTTTTTTTTTTCAAAACATAGGCCGCCTATGTTGAAAATTAGTTTATGAACCTACTGCTTTTGACGTTATACAAATTTTGGCAGGTATGACAGTGACCAGGCACTGAATGGTTCAATCCATACCAGATTAAATGCCAAATTTGAAGATGTATTGTCACTTGAAAATGAAGTAACTTGCGCTCATATTAAAGTAACTTCAGAGTTCGGAATGTAAGAATAAGACATTAGTGCACCATATATAAACATTGTTTAATAAGCATTTACTGAAAAATAACCAAGATGTTAGAGGCTGCCTGCAATTTGAATGGGTTTTGCTCAATTTTAGCATAGATATATAATGTGAAACATTAGAAGTCATTTTTTAAATATCCCAATTTCTAATGCATTTTTTTTTTGTAATTTTCCAGGTAACATGTTTGTAACCACATCATATATCTTCATAGTGTACATCTATGTTCAGTTTCTTATCATTATCATCATTTAAAATTATTTGGGTTCAATGGCGAGCATCAAAGTTCAATTTAACACATTGGACTTGAGAAATCCAATGGGTAAAGCAAATGTGTTATATGGGTTCTCTGTGGTTTATATGTGTTGTTAATACATTTATATCGATAGAAAATTATGGTTACAGAGATATTAGCATTCAAATTTTCATGACATTTGGCCCACGACCAAAAGAGTTCACTCTGTGAATCAATTGTTTCTTTTTAATTAACACAGTCATGTTTCTATTTGCACTTAACACACTTATATACATAAAATAGATAGATAGTTTTGCTTAGATAGATTTTGAGCATCAAAGTTTCCATGACCTTTGGCCCATGACCCCAAGAGGGTAAACTGTAAAATAAATGTGTTATTTGGGTTATTTATGGTCATGTTTATATCTTCCTTAATATATTTATATACTTAAAAATTGATGGTTAGAGAGATATTGAGCATCATTGTTTCTATGACATTTGACCTATGACCCCAAAAGGTCAAACTGTAAAATAAATGTGTTATTTGGGTTCTTTAAGGTCATGTTTCTATCTGTCCTTAATACATTTATATACATAAAAACTGACCGTTAGAGAGATATTGAGCTTTAAAGTTTCCATTACCTTTGACCTATGACCCCAAGAGGTCAAAATGTAAAATTAATGTATTATTTGAGTTCTTTACAACCATGTTTCTATCTGTCCTTAATACATTTATATAGTTAAAAATTGACGGTTATGAAGATATTGAGCATCAAATTTGCAAAATTGCGGCCATTTTGTATTTATGCAAATTAGGTACTTCCTGATTGGCTGATAAGGGTAGATTTTGGATTTGTTATTCTAAACCACATAATGAACAGATTTCACCAATAAAACAGACTATTGCAATTTGTTTGACTCAAAGACTTATTTCTTCTGGACTATTGTGGCTATCTGGCAGATGAGTGCCCCTGACAATTACGCCAGACATCTTTTCCAAATGACACTTTGTTAACATGTGTCCCAATTTTCATTGCGAGCGCTACTCATGGTAATTGACATGTGATTCAAAGTGGGTCACCGTAATGTTCTTTTTTGAGGCTTTTTTGACTTCAACACTACAGACTACTCAGACTAATGTGTTGAAAATTGGTCAGTATATAACCAACAACATGTCATTTCATTGCCAAACGTTTAAAAGGGTAAGAGAGCAGTGCAGCTTCGAAGGACGACGCATCTGTACACCCACCCAATATAATCGTATGATTCTTGATGCAAAATGATTAGTTACCGCCTGTATCGCATCGTGCTCTACGGAAGAAATTTTTGTTTTACTAGTTTACTGACTGTTGCATTGGTGGAATCTAACAAGAACATTCAACTAAAAGACGATGTTCCCTGCCACTGACCTGGTCGAAGTACAACTTTTTTATCCATTGTTGTTCTACACATCAACTTAAAATGGCAATAATGGGACGTCACTTATTTTTTTTGTAATCTATTTAATATAAATAGTTTTAACATTTTAATGTTGTAACACCTTTTAGAAATTTTATGTTAAAATTGGTGTTTTTCAATGATTTTGTTACGTTGCAATTTTAAATAACAGTATGTCATTGTAGAAGATGCTGTGGCTTTGTACTACAATGACATTGACAATCCAATGAAACATTGCGTTCCATCTAGAATGCAATGGATTGTTAAAAAAAATAGTTAAGAGCGTGTTCGCGAGAGGACCATGCAGAACGTGATAAGGTGAGGGTCAACGGATTTTGCTGAAATTTGGTGTG
>JAOTQE010079025.1:0-15912 GCA_025631205.1 Nesometra sesokonis
ATTAAGCATATTTGGACCTAAATATTTTGTCGACATAGACAGATTTCGACTTGTAAAAAATCGACATTGAGATTTAATTTGCATTGTAATGTATAGGGAAAAATCGGGACTTGTTAAAAAAATCAACCTGTGCGAATATTCGACATATACGAAGTCGACTTAGGCGGAGTTGACTGTATAATAAAAAGAATGATAAAATATATTTACGATGGTCTTCAACTCGGTCAAAATAAGCAATTGCAATATCAGTAGACAAATTACAAAACAATAAGCACATACTATTAATTTGAAACTTCAAAATATTTATACTTCAAGAAATTGCAAATTTGGTTGAGATAACATAATGCTTCCCGACAAAGAGCTCATAATTTTAACATCAACTGTAATGACTTTAAGATTATATATTCTTTAATGTTATCTGTAAGTTAACGGACCGGTAGATAATTCTACATAAACATTTAAAAATTAAAATAACATTTTTTTAAATATTTTTTCTTAAAAAAATAGTATTAGATTTACACTGTATATTTCTACATATAACATATTTTATTTTTTTAAATTGATTTATTTATTATTGACAATTATTTATTATTAAAATTGAAATGACTTATTAGCAAGTAATTATATTGTATTGACATTTATGACGTATTTTTTAATTTACTATTCATATATTTATTAGAAAAGCTTATAAAACAATTTCCTAGTAGTATTTTTAAATTCGGCCTGGACTTACTTTATCATTAAATACTGCAGAGTATACACAATTAGCCAAATTTCAATATATTTTATTTGTAAATACACAATTAGAAATTATGCATCACTTCTACAACATGTGATTAGATAAAAATAATGGTATAATTCTGTTAAGTCATATGACTTTAGTTACCTATTTTATGAATGGTAGATTCCAAAAAGGAAGTTGAGTCAACTAGATATAGAAGCCTGCAAGCAGCAATTCTGGCGCTCATTTAAAGGAAATAAACTGATGTAGTTACTATGGTAATATTTGGCCATCATGATTTACAGTTGACCTTTGACATGTTCTTATAAGAACTAGACATGCTATTATAAACTGATTTTGACTAATAATATCCAAATAAATGTCTTAAAAAAGAGATTTGAAGTTTAATATGTAAATTGAAACCTAAATTATTGGAATTAGAAAATCCAACGTTATTTCCATTTAAATGTTACAAATACTATAGCAATGAATTGTTTGTTTTATAATATTATTTCCTCATTTAATAAAATGAAACAAGAAAAATTCAATAAATATCCTTCAAACAAGCAGAATGTTTAAAATGGACAGATCATTCTTATTACAATTTTTTAAATATTGCATTTCTCATTCATTGGAAAGTATATTAACGGGATACAATTTAACAGTATACTGTACAATACTACTCATAAGCGATATTATTGCCAGGGCCTCCATTTCAAATTATTATTCCCCATTCATATTTATATTCCTGAGTGGAGAGAGGCAACATGAATAAAGTGACTTGCCCAAGACTAGAAACACGCGTAGCATGGGGTAGGAAGATGGCATAGAATGCATTGTTTGGACTTCAATCCATGAGGTTGGGATTTCGACCCTCTACAGGTACCAGACGGCTATGTTTACATACAGTACTCCACCTTGTAGGCCTATCAAAGTTTAAAGGAAGTCTATCACGCCATATTTTAGCGTTAGATGTAAACTATAGTCCATGGTTAGAAAGTAAAGTTCAGTCCAAACTATTCAATTTTATTTGACAAAAAAACTTTGATATACCCAAACGTGGTAACAGATGTCCATATATCAGGGGTTTTGTTAATAGCAGGTAACCGGTAAAAATTGCCGTCTGTCAGTGGATATCATCTACCTGTAAATATGGGCGGAAAGGTGTGGACTCTGTAAATCATTTTCAAAGTTACCTGCTGTAAAACAGTTATGGCCTTCTTACATTAAAATTAACAAAACCCCTGATATATATGGTAGTGATGTGATGTCATCATGACCAAATATAATCATATCCAAGTTTTTTGTCAAAGAAAATTTAATAGTGTGGACCGTCAGAGCTTTACAGAGGAAAGGTTCAGTGCTAAGTAAATAAAAATAAAAAACAAAAAACTCATGAAATCATGATTGGGAGTCCGAGTGTGAATCTCAAACTCTATGCCAACTGTTCCCACATAAACATACTTCTAAAAATAACATACATTGACAATGCCCTTCCTTTGTTTAAAGATGTCAAAAATTTAAAGATGTTTACCATTTTGTTTAAAATATCATTGTAATATGATACAACATGATTACATGTTGTTGTCAATGGGAAAGTGATAGCATAGATATTTTACACTTATTTTTCAATTTTTTCACCATATCAGTTTTTTTCTCACATTCATCACTTCAGATAAATTGTTTCAGGATTATGAAAAACAAGAATGATCAGTAAAGTTTTTTTTTTCTCTCAGCTTTCAGGAAATAAAATATTTGAAGACTACTTAATAAAAACCAATGTGTATTTATTTAGTTCTATTTTAGTTAAATTATTTTATTTCAGTATAAAATTTAATTTTTAATTTTAAAAATAAATGAATTGGCATATCTGCTTTAATTCAATTATCACCTACATAATCATATTCTTAAAAGGGAAAGGTATTGCTTCTAGTAGTATACCGTTTCGCTTATAACAAACTGACCTTTGACATTTATTTAAACAAGTATTTTACTAGAATTTTAAAAAGTCGAGTTTGCTCCGTTTCACTCAGTATGTCCTGTAGTAACTGAGAAACAAGCTATCATCAATAATTTTTAGCTGTTCGAAGCGCCTAATAACGTTCATTAGATTATGCTTCAAATGTGCCACACACGTACGATTCTGAATAAACACGACACAGTTGCTATAAATATTCATTAGTTTGTACTGCTACGTTCATGAAATATCAATGAGATCTCATTAAATATTTAATTTTAGTTGATATGTATTCTGTATGAAATATTATGGCTGTTTATATACATAAAACAAAGTGTCATCAACAACAGATTTATATTCGATTAGATATAATGTTTGGTTAATTATTTCAAAATTTCTGGTTCAATTTTATTTTAAAATACAATATTTTGGAGATATCAGGTTATTCTTATCAAATTCACAAGTCTCAAGCAAAATGAAGATGCTTAGAAGCAGTTTTTTCATCAAATCTTTTTCTGGAGTGGTGGTATAGTGCGGTGGTTACCATGCTCGTTTTCTAATCCACCATTCGATCCTGCCCCCTTGTGGCAGTCTCGAAATTTAATCAGACTTGGTTTCAAAGGTATGATGCAGACTTCATCGTCTGCCAAGACACTTGTGGATAGATGTGACACTAAATAACAATTATGGTAATATTTGATGATTTTTTTTTGATGTATTCAAAAATAGTAAAAACAGTTAAAATAAATTTAAGGGCACTAATGAATATATTTTTAAAAAAAACATAATTACTGGTAAAACTGCATTCAAAATATTAATGCAAGTTGTTTAGTTTATATTTTTCTTTATTGAAAAGAATAAAGTTAAAAACTTTAATTGTTCAGAAAATAAATAAATGAATCAATTTAAAAATACTTAAATACCAGTAAAAGTACATTCAGCCTTAAAATTTTCATTGAAGTTGCTTAGAAAATAAATTAGTTTAAATATTTTCAAAATACCTGAGATTACCAGTGGTCTCAGAAAATACTGCTGTATAAATCATTAGAATTTATCAAGTAATTTTAGAGAATGATATTGATATAAAAACATCTACTCATGATAGATCAGATAGTCATCGTAACTGTATATTGCTTTTACAATAACAGTAGAACGTTCACTTACTTATCCTAATACATTTGTAATAGTTCATTCATGTTTCATGTTACTTAATTACATTCAAAGTAACGACTTAATAGTACATGACAACTTAATGTTCAATCAAAGTACAATAGAATATGACATTCTACTGCAATAAACATACAAAGGGCCAAGGATATGGAGTATTTGTAGAATTTCCTTGCGCAGACACCTCTCGTAAGTGGACATATCCCAAAACAGCCACCCATTGTTTGTTCATCCCGACAAATCGGCGCATTTAGTACCACTCGTAAGCTGCCGCCGCCTCCCATAAGCAGTGGCATACACTTTTTACTTTTTTATTCGTTGTTTGGTAATTTATTTTCCATAAGCGGCCATACAGGAAAATGTTGGGAGTTTTGCTCAGCAAATATAAACTTCTACACAAAATTGTTATACTGAAATGGCTGAAAATTATATTACTGAACAAACTTATTCTAAAATATTAATATTTAATAAAATATAAATTGCCGTGTCTAAAAAATTGATAGGCCATCTACGTTCAGAATGCTGTAAAATGTTGAACTTAAGAGTGTTACAAAATTTTGGCCTCCATTGACAGAACCCATTGCAAGCGGGCACCTCCTTCGGCCGGGTTACGCTTACGGTTTAAATGCATGTCCAGGGTTCATACACCGAGTAAAAAAATGTCTATAATTTTTTCACCAGAGCCAAAAAATTTAATTTCCAAAACCAAGTTGGCAAAACAATAAAAGCATGAATATAGTTTTATTAAAAAAAAAACAAAAAAAAAACTACAAAATTTATTTAATTTATTAATTTTCATACATTTCCAAAACACTGAATTAGTAAAGACAAACTTGAATTGAATTTATTAGCAAAGTACTACTTCTCCGTTATCATTCCATGGATGTGGATGAAGAAATATATGTTCTTCCATAGAGGGACTCGAACCCATGATCTTCGCTTTGGTAGAACGCGGTCCTGTTAAAGGACATCTTAATCGACCGAGCCATGCATGTAACTGATGACATTAGTCTTAATGTACACTTAATAAAATGCGTTTTTAGAGTGATAAAAAAAAAATTCATTTGTTATTCGAAGTTTGATCATGTTCCATGGATTATAGTGGTTTGAGCTTGTTTTAGAAACTAACCCAGCCTTAAAATAACAAAGTCCTGGTCCCACTCTTTTTTTGGGTTTATTCATAACAGTTATGAAAATTTTTAAAAGGATAAAAGTTAACTTTAGATGTACCGCCACCACAAATGTAAAGAGAATAATAGATCAATATTGTTAATGAGTCATAGGTCAAATAGAGGTTTTCATTTTTTTAATAGACAATTTTACTATAAAATCCCAAATTGGCTCTCAGCCAATTTGGGAACAGTTTATTCAAAGGTATGTCTGGTAATTAAGAAAGCAAACATTTTCACATTTCAAATCCATTTCAAATGAATACTTTAATTTACAAGGTTTTTATTTTAAAGTCCATTTATTTTTAAAAGGTAATAATTGACAGGTGAAATGAATAGGCTTGTTTGCTTTTATTGATTAGGTTAACCCCAATAAAGGGGATTCCCCAATAACATTGTGGTTATACAAGGTCACCAGAATGACCCTGATGACCATTCTATTTATAGCCCAGTTCATAAACCATAAAATATCTGATTATAATTGGATATTATCCAATATTGTGTTTACATTACACAAGAAACCACGTGAATATAAATTCTCCAATTTGACTGATGGTGTCCAATTATAAATCATAAAAATATCATTTCTTAATAAATGCTTCATTTTTCATTGGAATTCAATATCAGGGTGGAAAAATATAATTTTGTCATATTTGCCATTTTGGGCAAGTGACTTAAAATTTGCATGCCAAAATAAATTTTTATCCACATTCAGGAAAGTCTTTCGCTAAAATTGTTAACATACAGTTTCAGGAAGTATTTTACATTAGAATATTCAGGGATGTAGCTAGAAAAATCCATGGGTGGTGCAGCAACAATGTAAGGGTGGGTGTCATGATGACTAAAAACAGTATTTTTACCTTTTGAGGCTTAGGGTGGGTAGCAGGTTGAAATTAGGTTGGGTAGGTCTTAAAATTAGCTTTAGGGTGGGTGGAACATTTTTAGGATGGGCAGCCCCGCCCACATCCGCACGGCATAATTACATCCCTGAATATTCATTATTATAAGTCTGCCCAAAATGGCAAAGCCAACGGTTTTATTTTCAGAGTCAAATTTTTCACCAGACCGTTTGGACGAGTTAGAATGTGATGTCACTCGCCAAAATTATATTTCACTTGAAATTGGCGAGCAGTCAAGAGTTATTTTATCACCCTGCAGTATCATTAATATTCACAGTTTTCCATGAGATTTTTAGGGTCTGTCCCAGTTCTTGGCTCATACTAACCGATCAAGTGCCAGTTAGGAACTTTAACTAGACCTAGCCTTAGTGAAAAAGGTAAAGCTGTACTTCTATAAATGGATGTCTTCTCGTGAAGCCGGACCCAGTACGTACAATTTTAACCACTGCAAATTTTCAATATAGACATATTAGTCCATTACAGCTAATAAAAGTGTGAGGGCAACCAAATATTTCAAAATTCTGCGAGGCCTGACAATGTAAAAAAAGAGTTTACATCATACATCATGATGTGCACAACAACCCTATTAAATTCTGCTGGTACAGTAACACAACATATTTTCAATCATTTTTACTGAAGTACGAAATGGCAATAGTTGCCAGTCAACCATTAGGGCTTGTGGCACACCATGAAATTGCTTCATAATAATTCCAAGTAAAATCTCATGCATGCCCGATTGATAAGCATCGTATCTGCCAAACGCAGAAAATTCTCTGCATGCGCAACAAAATTTTAAGCTGGTGATGTATTGGAATTTCATTTAAGGCCTATGCTCTCCCCTGTTCAAAATGTTCTGGTGGGGTGGGAAATTTTTTTTTTTTAATATACTGAATATCAATAAAAATATTACATGCAGGTGATCATGATGCAACCCTATTTTTAGAGGCTTTTTTAAAATCAATAATAAGGCTCTAACTAAATGTGAAAAAAGAAAGCTTTTTAATGGGAAAGTTTTCATAGCAACGGTAGAAAATGGCAAACAATTTTTACAATTTTGCTAGGCTTCAATACCTGTTTGATTGGACCTTGTTATACCTCATTAGTATACAGAGAATACAATTTAAGATTTTTATGTGAAAGGTTTTAAAATGATGATTACATCATTGCGATTACCTATGTTTTATTGAACTAGTTTTAAAAAGTTCAATTCCATTGTTATTTAAATTGAGAATGTAGTCATGGTAATGTCATTAAATAAATGTAAACTATCAGAAAATCACTGGTTCCAGAGTTATTGATGTGCAACTCCTGGAATTTCCCTTATTAAAATTGGGCCAATCGCTTTGACTGTTATTGTGTAAAATGGATATACAGCAACATGAACTGAGAAATGCTCTGAAATCCTAGTTATCAAATCAACTCTATTGTTATTGAAGAAGTGTGCAACTAACTATTGGCCTTGGATAGATAAAAACAACACATTCATGCAATCCATTGTCAATGTAATAAATGTGCAATGGAATTGCATGGCTGTAAAAAGGTGCTTCAGCATTTAACATTTTTAGCTCCAGGGATAGGGTTTTTTTTTCTTATTTCACATAGCTATACTGCAAAAAGAAATAATGAAAAAAAAAAGATGAAGTTTGTGTAGGAAAATTTGAAATTAGCGAATATAACATGTGAATTATACAATATTTTAATAGAATTTCTAACTACAAAAATTTACTTGTACAGAACCAACTGATGTTGAATAATAAATTTAGCAACTATTCTTAGTCAAACTAAACCTTGATGCAAAGCAAAATTTAATTTACTTTTCCAGAGCCATTGCTGGTAGTAATTGAAAATAACCACAATGAAAAAACAGTAGTGTTTTCTGGCTATCCTGCGCTATGTATGTTTTCTATATTTTCAGTTTAATTTCCAATGTATTTTACACTTGTTATGCGAAATGAATGAATGAAAGAATGAATGAACTCTTTAAATTTAAACTGAACCTTTCAATGTGTCCGTTCCAATCATGCAAGTCTGTCCCTTTATATAAATTCCAAACTCCAACTGGAATGTTTCTCAAAATCAAACAAGAAATTTAAACCCGTTTGTTAGAATCAATCTGAACCAAATGCTGAATCACGGAAGACTGAATTCTAAGCCATTTCCTTGTGGAATTTACATTCAATAAACAATTGTTTTTTAAATAAACATCAACAATTGAAATGTTTACTTGGAGGGCAATGATCTATGATAAATATCATTTTGCTGACTTGCATGAAATTTAGTATCTAGACAGTTTCTCATGGTTGTATTACAATTTAAATATCAAATTTCAAAAAAGAACATCAGTAGGTAAATCAAACACTTGATATACTGAATAAATTGCTAATTTTGTCATTACAAATTTTAAAATTTAATAATTAATAATACAGTAACCTCTAAAACTGAACACTCCTTGGACCATCCATTTTTTCCTTGGACCATCCATTTTTCCCCCGGATATTTCAGTTTAAAAAGTGTCGAGTTTACCTATAGTCATACCTACGTAATTAATTTAAAAATCCAAAATTGATTAATAGATTGAAATAAAAAATATCAATGATGAAAATTAGCAACACATCAATCGGGACCAGGAACGGGGCATTACAATTTTGCATATTATAATTACATCATCAAAAATTTAATTATTTATTGTAAAATATGTTTAAAAATACATTCAGTAATTCAGTAATGTACAAGTATATAGGAAAAATGCCATTGGTTTTAACATTGAAAAACAAAATTGTGAGGAGATAAAGAAGATTGTTATTTGTAGCTAAGCCAACAGAAAGCAATAGAAATAGCTTCTCTAATTAGGTTCACCAGAAGCACATGGGAAATTGGCCTAACCTGACCCAAGTCAGCTATCTTTTATATAAACTGCATAATAAGCTAGGCAAGGCCATACTGACAGGAAGGCTTTGAGCCGGTCACAATGAACCAACTTCTAAAACAGGCTTAGCAAATGCTAACTTCCTTCACAAAACAAAACAACTTGCCTCGCCAGATCCTACGATACACTAGACCTACTATATTAAACAACGCAGTGCATGCCAGGCTGAATTTCACTTGAATAGTAGTAATTGTTTGGAATTCTATTTACGTTTTCAATGTAATAACTTACACGATTCAGGATAATTTGATTTCTCATGGCAAAATTTAAAACTAAATTAAAGTAGCTTTTGAAAAGAGATTTTTACAATTCTAAAAAGGGAATTCAATTAAAAGGTAGTGAAATGATTAACAATATGGTTTAAAATATTATGTAAAGAAACCATTTTACATTGAAGCCTATGTTATAAACATAACTAAGGTTAAGTAAAAAAATTACTATTTTCAGATTTTTATTTTTTAAAACAATATTTCAAGATGCTAATAAATTCAAGATAAGATCTATTAAATGTATTTGCAAGTTTGGGTTCCAAATTACCAAAAAATTATTGATGAAATCTGCATTTAAATTTGCATTATTAGGTTTTTTATTTGTTATTTTGCTGGAAATCATACAAAAAAAAATTATGGTCTAAATCAAATGTCTGACCCAATGATTAAAGATTATGTAAATCTATGTTGAGCATTTGAAAATACTTTCCTCCTCTGAAATTTATTCATGTTTTTAATTTGGCCTAATATTTTTACTGTCTAATTTTGAATATTGTGAACTTTCCTTAAACGGTCCAACCTTAAAACGATCCATTTTACTTCCATTCATTTTCATTTTATGGTTAGTTCAGTTTAGGGAGTGCCAAATACAGTATACATATGGGAAAGGTATGGTAAAATCACCAAAAATACAAAGCAAATTTATGTCTATTTTGTTTCATAACTTTGGTTATAGTCCAATTTTGATAATTAACCCCTCATTTTAAAGCTTATAATAAGTATAGTACAGTTTAATAATTAACTTGATTTTCAATTTTGGTGGTTTTTTTTTTTACATGCCTCATACACTATCTACATGGGTTTTAAGATTTGGGATTCTGTCTGGTTTAACGTGAAATTCACTTTTCAAAGTCGGTTTTAGGAGAGTAGTAATTTAATATCCACACCACTACGTTGGTTATTTAAATACCAAATTTTTAAAAATATGCTGAATACGTTATATTGCTTTTCAGTTGTTAATTAAAACTTTATTAACAATATTTTATATGTAGACTGATAGATTTTTTTCATTACTCTAAAATCTGTTCCTTGTCAAATATAACTAAATGTAAAACCCAGTACATGAACACATGATATGTATGTGTTCATTAATTATTAGCAAGATAAATTAAATACTGGATAAACTATATTACCATGTTAATTCATTTAAAACCATAGTATTTTCAATTCAATAACAAAGCTTTAACAGATAAGAAATAAACTACCCAATTATTTATGCTTGTAACTCAGAGAAATAATTAAATCGCTGCAA
Source organism: Nesometra sesokonis (assembly GCA_025631205.1). NCBI lineage: Eukaryota > Metazoa > Echinodermata > Crinoidea > Comatulida > Antedonidae > Nesometra > Nesometra sesokonis. The sequence goes on from JAOTQE010079025.1 coordinate 10,361, forward strand.
TGTACAAAACAGACATACATTATGCATAGATCACTGAAGCCAAAGATTCAGAAAGCTAGAGAAAACACTTTACAAAAATATCTAACAATGCTTGAAAGAAATAAAGAGCTGCTTTTATTCGCTTTGGAAGCAACCATTTGTTGTGTTTCAATCATCATTGCCATTCTACCGGCTCTACGTCTAATTTCCCACCGCCGTAAATTTCCCATCTATATGCTAGGCCCTTTGGAAAAAAACTTTATTAAAGGCTTTGCTGTATTCAGTGGTCGTTTCTTTTCAACACACAGCAGCAGCTGTATACTCTGCCAGCATGCATGACTAATGCTGTATTGATGAGGCCCAAGTCATTTGCATACTGATGTAGTTCCGGCTTTGATACTGCAGGCTAACACAGCCAGCTTCACACAGCCACGGATCCATTGTGAATTCACAATTAAATAATAATATCCCTCAACCGATTCCAAACCATTAATATTATTACTTATTTTTATATGTTAAATAAATGTAGAATTACACCTAGTGTAGTATACAGATTTTTTATAGCAATATTCTGTAGTGCAAGTAAAAGGTCATTTGAAACAGCTGCATGGCTTTCATCCCATTAGCTAAGGGGATTGTTTATTCACATAGCTCTCGCCTTAATAATGGAATCTTCTCAAAACACAAGGAATTAGACATACTGACTATGTTGCCTTCAACATCAGATAACATTCAATTTAAGAATTTGATCGAAAACAGCGATTTGCAAAATCATAAGACTTTTCAATGCATTGCAGATGATAATGCAATTCAGTAAGCGATGTGAGGTCACATGCCTCAGTTAAATGGATTGTGAACAGACCAACAGGAAACAACAAAAGAAACAAAGTACTCTGTTACATCAACACAGATATCATAACTTAAAATTAGTTCATAGAAACATCAGTCCTCATATGACATGAACACATTACTTCAGACAGTATGGATAGGTTTTAGACTGAAATGCAAGCGTTCAATAGAAAGCCACACCCAGCAATTTCAACACTGCAGTATTGCATGCAAGGCCACAGTTAATATCAATGATGTTATACAAACTCTTAGACTCAAATATCTCAGTAACTGATCACTGAGAATCACCGATTTCAAAACATCATTAAATGTATTCATAATCTCAACTTAAAAAACATAATTCTGACCTTTTCAGATCAACGGTGCGTATTTTAAAGGGAAATATTACGTAAACATTTTCAAGTTTACAATTTTTTTTAAAGCAAGCTATGCTGCTAGTGTTAAAGAGTCTATACTTTCAGAGTTCTTTCTATATGTTTTGTAATAATGTGATGTCAACATATTGGTACCTTGATAAGTTAGTTAAAATTCAGTAGACTAATGTAATTATTAACAGGTGATTATGCCAGCAGGTCTTACTAATCACTTTGTAATGGGGCAATGGGTCTCTGGATTGTCTCCACTGAATTCACATCACCTCCTGTGTTCAATTCAACATTCAATTAAATTAATTTTACTTTCAATATCACAATTCTTACCTCAGTTATAAAATAAATATTAATCACCTATAATCATAAATTAATTTTAATTAATGTTTTAATTACCTCTAATTTCAAAAAGGCTTTTTTTTCTCCCGAATGATTTGAATCGTTTAAAATTCATGCATTTAAATTTTTTTTACTTTTTTAATTAATTTACTAATTTAAGAGAAGATTTGATATTCTAAATTATTTATTTATTTATTGTTTTATCAAATTCTCTGAATTTATTTAAATTGTTTTCTAGTGTTATTATTGAATAGAAAATGGTGAATATGAACTTTTTTGTGAATCTTAATAGAATCAACATTGCCAAACCATTCATTTTTTTTTTGAGTTTCAGAAAAGTTCGGTTTAGAAAGCAAACTTATCTCTGTTCATTGGTTTTATGATTTTTGGAGTTTATAAAAGGTCCAGTTTTGCATGAAATTTGGTTTCTCAGTGGTTGGTTTTGGGAAAGTTGTATTATTTAGGATTTCTATAAAATATTGGATATACTTATTTATGTACACAACTTAAAAATTTTACTTAGTAGAAAAAATATGAAAAACCTGTACTCCAAGCAGTGATATTATGTCAAGATTCAATATTTCAACAATTATGTCATCATCATCATTCTTGATATTCTATGCTCACTCTAGGGCCATTTAGCCAAATTATACATCTTTAGCCTCATTTTAAAAATAATAAAAACTGATAAAAATGGCTGCAAAATGGGTAATTTGTTGGGATTTTTATTTTAGCCAAATAAGCGACTTGGGGCAAATGATTACAATGAATCCTGATACAATGGAGCATATCGTACTACCTGGAATATATATCTTTACTTTCTTGAATTTGATCCTTTCCATTTTCAGAAAGAATATATGGTTAATAGAATTAATATCGTAATGAACAAACCTTTGGCTTCTGGTTGGTGCCTTGTTGTTGCGGTAACATGAAATTCTGCTGCTGCTGCTGCTGATTATTGGACGTGATGTTTTGGGAACCGTGCTATTTAGGAGATAAAGTGTTGAGTAAAGAATTAAAAATAATTTGAAAAATTATATTAATAAATGGAGTAATGTTTCCAAGTACCATCAATTAATGGTACAAGTGAGGTTAGTGTTCTAAGGTGTAATTTTCTCATAATGAGGATGAATGAAGTTTATGATTATGATTTTAATGTGTACTTATATTTTCAGTCAGTACAAAAATTACAATTTACTTTCTCAAAAAATACTATTTATCAAGACCCACTACAGTACTTTTATTTTTATAGACAGTTCGGTTTTGAGAGTCAAGTTCATCCATGCTTTCATTGAATTTGTGATTTCTTGGACCTAAAAAGGTTCGGTTTGGGATGAATTCAGATTTCAGGGTGGTCATTTGGGATCGTTGACTTAAATTCTTTTTCTACACTTTCGCTAAGGCCAAATTTTTCTTTGCCAAATTGGCGAAAGATGACCGTTTTCTTTTCGGCAAATAACAAAGACTTAAATACGATAAAAACTTTTAAAAATCATTAAATTCATCGGCGGATACATATCACATGTGTTGTTGACGTGTTACGCTTATACCTTATATTCATTGATAAACTGTGGGTAAATCTATTCAAAACACATCAACATATCGACGTATGTGCCGCCATATTTCGCTTTTCTGCATACCTAGGTAGGAGAGAGAAACGGACCACGGACGGTTGCTAGGCCTAGAAATGATGTTCAATTCAAAATATGTTTTAAAAAAATAAGATCGACAATAAAGTAATAAGTATTCCAATGTCCAGCCTGGCATGTTTACAAAATTCGGCCACAAAAATAACATAATTAGCACCCTCATACAACTTTTCTAAAAATACGTCACTTTTTATTGGAATTTAGAAAAAGATATTTGAAGAAAATTATTTTTTTAATAAAATATTATCGAACATAATTAGAGTGTGAAAAAATGTTTATGTTTAATTACAAACGTATTAATTTTAAATAATTTGACGTGAATAATTACACATAATTATACCACGCGACAGGCCGCTGAAGCATGAAGTCTCAATCCACTCGAGTTACTGATACTAGCTACCCACGCGATAGTTGAAAAGCCTGTAGCCTAATATCAGAATTTTAAACAATTAAAATGTTCATAGAAAGTTCTTAATTGCAATAAAATATTATCAAACATATTTAGAGTATGAACAAATGTTTGTTTAATTAAAAGCGTATAATTTTAAAGAATTTGACGTGATTATACCACGCGACAGGCTGCTCATGTATGCTATATGCAGGCTCGCTCGAGTTACCGCTATACAGACAATAGTGTGATATAGTTGGAAAAACCCTGTCAGCGAGGATGCCACACAGAGAAGGCCTATTGTCCGTATGGACAATAGGATTTATGGATTTATGTTGTCTGGCGACGCACCGCGATGGTTATGTTGATCGATAGCCTACCTGGCTGCAACCCGGACGAAAGGTTGACCAAACCTAACCCATTTTTGGAGAATTTCGTTTTCGCCAATTTGGCGAAGGGCATTTTTTTTTTTCGCCAAATGAGAATTCTAGTAGGCATTGGCGACTCGGCGAATGGCTAGCGTGAGCATAGCTTTTCATACATACATTTGAAAGAGTAGTAGTGTTTATTTGCATGGATAGGGTATACACCTTATTCTGTACAAACAATAATTACACCTTCAGCATTATAAAATTAATTTAACACAATTTAACATCAGTATTATCAGGTAAATTTGTATTAATTTAATTTTTTAAGCAAGAACATACGGTTAGGTGACAAATAAATTAAAACAAAACCTCTTGGGTCAATTTATGAATTAACATTAACAATGGGGTTACTGAGCCGACTTTATTGCCATGGCAATTATAAATTTAGTTTTTTTAATTTCATCATTTTTATGGAATATTTAAAAATGCAACAGAGAACTGTGTAAAAAAATGTTCACACCTTGAAAGTTACTACGGTAGAAAAAGCAAGTATCCAGATTTTTATAGCTTAATATTTAATTAAGAATTCAATGTGAAAATCAATTTGGATAAAACAAATTTTAATTTAAATTTGAAAAATTAGTAATCTTTACATCCCTAGCCATCATTGTTTAAACATGTTATTGTCCGTCTAAAATGTTACTTACTTTGAACATAATAGTTGTTAACATTAACGTAAGCATGTACCAATTAGCTTAAAATTGATATAAATTATTTAACATGGAAAAATACACTAAGGCTACCAGCAATGCAAGGTTTTCTGATTTTAAAGAATCTGGTAAACAGGAATTTTTAGTTAATCGGTTTAATTCAATATTTACTCTAAAATTTGCAAGAAAATATTCAAATTTTACATTTTAAAATAATTGTCTTGATTGCACATTTTTTGGACAATACAGTATACCTTTAAGGTGCGTTTTCAATGATAAACGGATAAAATTAAGTTGTATTAAATTACTAGAACGATTCAACCACAATTTAACTTGTAACAAAAGTTTTTACAAAATGTATGAAAATGATGTCATAATGTTAATATATTATACTTGTTTTTATTGATTATGACATCACTTGATTTGTGAAAATCAAGTTTTCATTGAATACAAGAGAGGATTATATTGTCATTTTAGTATGAAAACTTCTCAAATTGTTTTGAATTTCTATAGGAATAATGTCTTTGTATGTTTTTATTGTCGATCCTTATCATCATAGTATAAACAGGCCTTTAATGTTGCAATTTGATGATTAATTTTGAGGATGGCTTTAGTATGACCTATAAAATCATCATTCTGTTTAATTCAGATTGAATGAATCACTATAAAATTGTACTAGTTTAATGAACTGATTATTTGAGAGTAAAATAATTAGGACTATTAACTGGCAGAATGATTTAATGTTTGAGTATTAATCATTGATAGATGTAGACATACAACTAAATTTCAAAAAATGACATGAAAATTACAATCTGTAATATATTTTAACTAGAAATACTCCTTTTACGCTTCACTGTAAAAGCATAGCCTCCCCACGCAGGGATGTAATTATGCTGGGCGGA